>OX365930.1:0-277500 GCA_947243795.1 Saccharomyces uvarum
CACCCACACCACACCCCACACCCACACCCACACCCACACCACACACCACACCCACACACCCACACCACACCCACCACACCACACCACACCCACACCACACCCACACCCCACACACCCACACCCACACACCACACCCACACACCACACCCACACACCCACACCCACACACCACACCCACACACACCCACACACCACACCCACACACCACACCCACACCCACACACCACACCCACACACACCACACACACACACCCACACACACACCACACCCACACACCACACACCACACCCACACACCACCTGGGTAACCTCCACCCACACGAACATTACGACCCACACACCCCATGAACCTCACCACTTAACACCCTGGTACATTCGCACCTTCCCACCACATTTCTTTCAGTTTATCCCTCCACATCGAATCCCCACCCCTCGAATACCATATTGGCCTCCCTAACTCTTCCATACGACATGTCTACATACCACACTACCACTACCACATATATCATACTTACCATCTGGGTAACACCTCCATCTCCAATACCGTGTGCATCACCATATATCAGCACAATCCTCACCCTCTATACTATTACCCGCCATACCAACCAACTTACTATCACACACCATCTCCCTACCTATATACCCTGACCATTCTCAATATCATACACCATTACCCTCCATAATATCTCCATAATATCTCCATAATATCTCCAACTATCGGAACGTATATATAAACATACACATTCAAACGTAAACAAATCAACCTAAACACACAAACATATACACCACACCCCTCCACAATATCATATACCATGCATTATATATCACCCATCTACCTTCCACCACTATTCTCAACACCATATACCATACTTCAATATCCTGCTACTCTCAACATAATATCATATACCATCACTCTCAACATCATATACCATCACGCCCAATATCATATACCATCACTCTCAACACCATATACCATCACTCTCAATATCACATACCATCACTCTCAATATCATATACAATCACATACTCCTACAAACGCTAAATGTAATACCATATAACACTACCCTAACCACTACCCTCCAACCGTCCAAACGTAAACAAATAAATACATCGAAACATACATATTCAAACGTAAACATCGAATCCTAAACAAATCAACGTAAACACCACACTCCTCCATAATTCACCCTAACCACTCTCAATATCCCATACCACTACTCTACCTCAATATCCCATACCATATATCATAATATCGTCTCTCTCCATATATACCATCTTATCACTCCCTATATATTATAATACCACCACATACTCCTACGGACGCTAACATGCATATCGAATCCTAAAAAAATAATCCTAAACACCGCACCCCTCCATATAATAATACCATATCACCACTTATCATCACTCTCTTCCTACATCCCATACCATATATCATAATACCATACCACACCACCACTCTCTTCATAATATCGACATACTATATTATCCTGACTACTTCTACTATAATTGATACGCGCACTCCTACGGACGCTGAAAAATATCATCAACATAACTCAATACCCATCTACTATCAACTTATCATCACTCTCCATTACTCCCCCATACTATCATACTATATACCATATATTCTCTCTATATCCTAATACCTACACATTATACCATATACCATTCTACAATACCCTCAATACCATATTATAATACCACCACATACTCACACGGACGCTAAATATAATACAAATCACATACAAAACCACTATAATTCTTAAACTTCCCACTCTCACATTCTATATTTTTATATTTTCTCACAATTTCTACCCTTTTACCCAATATACATACCCAACTATAAATCATTATTTCTTACCAATACTCCGACTACCAATTATATATCTAAACTACCTCACTCCACCTCAAATACCATTTAACAATCTATCATCGCCCTTTCCCAACTCTTTCTCTACCATACCACCACATTATCACCATATACGGCACGAACCTCAGCACTTAACACCCTGGACATTTTCACATTCGATCCATCGCCCGACCACCAAACTCTGCCCCCCACTAAACACGATACTCTACATCATATATCCGCTTTAAACATCTCAATATTCTCACATTTGCTCTCATACCATCATATATCACATACCTTCATCACACCCATACCACCACTGCTATACATATCACCCGTCTATCCACCACCACATATCTCAACATCGTATACCATAATTCATCACCCTAACCACTCTCAATAGAATACCATACCATCGCTCATCCCCATACTATATCACATACTATATACCATACTATATCCTGATTCCTATTACCGCCACATATCTCAATTTCATACCAGCAAACCATTCAATCGCTCTCAATAGAATATCATATTCCGTCACTCTCTATATATTCTACTACCACCGTATACCCTCACTTTCTCAACATCATATATCACCCATATACCTACCATCTCTCTCCATGTATATCATACCATCACTCTCTCTATATTCTAATACCACCGCATAAACATACGGACGCTAAATGAATTATCATGACATACCATACTATATACCTCCTATATAATACCACCGTATACCCTCTCTATCACATACCATCTCTCTCCCCATAATATCATAACTCTACAACCACATCACATACCATATACCATCACTCTCTCTGTATTCTAATACCACCGCATACTCATGCGGAGGCTAAATATATACTCATGACATACCGTATACCTACCATTCTCTCCATAATATCTATATACTATATTATCCTGACAACTCCTATATTATATTGAATTCGCACACCCCTACGGACGCTAAAATATTATATCATATACTAGTACTCTCTATATATCCTTATACTTACCACCATATTACAATACCACCACATACTACAACTCATTGCAATATAATATCATCAAAATATCATACCATATATACCATATAATATCTTAACTATCTTAACGCATCACACCATTACTCTACCAATCTTAGAATATAACCTGCACGTATCTCAACAGATGTCAACACATCACCAGTACAATTCTACTGGAACTTTCTGCATCATGCCTTACTTCTTCTCATACCGTCTTACCACTCCCATATCGTATTATAATTATTGAATCGCATACTCACACGGATGCATAGAAATATCATCACCACAGCTCTCTCGGAATACCACGTAAAATATTGAATTGGCACACTCACACGCATCCCGCACGGAGGCTACAATATCTACACCACCTTCCATCACCGAGATACTCAACCCTCTGACAATTTCCACCTCTCAACCCCTTTTCTTACACTATCACATCATATCATTACTACCATATACATAGCATAGCTACAATCATGTGATCATGTTCAGGCAGCGCATGCCCGACTGGTTAACCAGGGCCGCTTCTTTTTTCCGAAAGGCGGACTTGGCTCATAAAGATGTTAAGTATCTACCACTTGAAATCGACTCTTCAATTATGTAAGATTATCTTGGCAGTTTTACTGAGGTAGCGCTCTTTTTTTTTTGATGATGATTAACACTCCATACTAATCATGATTGTGTTCAATTTATATATTTTAACATGATGATTAAAATTGTTGTTTACGCTTTCTTAAATCCAAATTCAAAAGAAAAAAAGCCCTTTACCGATCTTATAATCTCAGTAATGAGCTTTCAAGTTGTATGATGATCTTTGGGATTCCATTAATTCTTAATGCTATAATATTACGTATATAGATTATACTAGAGATTCTCCTCATGGATTTAGGAATTCCCAAGAGTTAATTAGCAATTTTGCGTAATATTATAAATTATTATGTTCCTCTTTTTATATAAATTCACTCAGTCCTTGCGCATCAGCCTCCATTAATTTCGATGACAGTTTGAATCTTAATTTACTGCTCTTGTAATTTATGTCATCTTTTAACACCGTTTATAATAGTAGTAGATGGACGATAGTTGAATCGTGTTCCAACATGAAGAACTGAAGTCTTCATATAAGTAGTCGATAGATCTAGTTCATCCCACAAAACAGCTCTCAAAAAAAATCTAAAAAGAAAATGCGCAAGCCCGGAATCGAACCGGGGGCCCAACGATGGCAACGTTGGATTTTACCACTAAACCACTTGCGCTTGTTTGATTGAGATTTTTAGTATCTCAATTGGCTTATACGAGAGGATGCAGATTGATGCCGCGGGGTGGCTGTTGATAATGCTGGATGTTGGAATAAGTGAATACTGAGAATTGTATGAATCTGGTGATAATTGTTGGGATTCTATTGTTCGTAAGGCAATAAAATTAGGTATATAGAATATACTAGAAGTTCTCCTCGGGGATTTAGGAATCCATATGTTGTAATATAAATCAACTATCATCTACTAACTAGTATTTACGTTACTAGTATATTATCATATACGGTGTTAGAAGATGACGCAAATGATGAGAAATAGTCATCGAAATTAGTGGAAGCTGAAACGCAAGGATTGATAATGTAGTAGGATCAATGAATGATAACATATAAAACGATGATAATAATATCTATAGAATTGTGTAGAATTGCAGATTCCCTTTTATGGATTCCTAAATCCCTGAGGAGAACTTCTAGTATATCTACATACCTAATATTATTGCCTTATAAAAAATGGAATCCCAACAATTACATCAAAATCCACACTTATCTCACATTCATTGATCCTATTACATTACCAATCCTTGCGTTTCAGCTTTCACTAATTTCGATGACTGTTTCTCAAACTTTGTGTCATCTTCTTACACCGTATATGATAATATACTAGTAACATAAATACTAGATATTAGGTGATAGTTGATTTATATTCCAACACATCTTTTAACACCGTATATAATAGTAATAAATGGACGATAGTTGAATCTTATTCCAACATATATAATAGTAATAGATGGACGATAATTAAATCTTGTTCCAACACAATCCAACTCGAACACGCTGATTGGGTTCAAGACGCTGATCCTAGGTAACATGTTATACCCATGCATGCAAGATCTACAGGTGTCTCCGCAAGGAAAACCTGACCAATTCGAAATCAGAAACATCAATAAACTGTCCAAAAAGAAAGACACCTTTTAAGTTTTGTCTTGGTCCTTTGTACCTTCCATTTATGAGCATGACCATATTAAGAAGGCCGTCATATTGGTTCTTATGGGTGTTGCGGGGAAAAGTTTAGAAAACGGTTCCCATTTGAGAAGTGACATCAATATCCTGATGGTAGGTGATCCCTCGACCGCCAAATCTCAATTGTTGAGATTTGTGTTGAATAAGGCATCTTTCGCTATTACCACAATCGGAAGAGATTCCTCCTGTCTGGATTTCACCGCGTTAGTTACCACTGATAGAGAAAGTGATGAAACAAGATTGGAGGCCGGTGTCATTGTTTTGGCCGATCGTGGTGTGGTGTGTATCGGTGAGTTTTACAAGATGACTGATGTACAGGGTCGCCATCCATGAAGTTATGGAATAACAGACCATGACAATTGCCAAATCGGGTATTCATACAGCCTTGAATGCTCTTTGTAGTGACGTTGCTGTCACCAATCCTGTATTTGGTCAATACAGATCCTCTTCAATACAGATCCTCGTCAATATGTTTCGCTGCCAGATTCGCTTTTGTCTCGTTTTGATTCATTATGCGTTGTCACAGATGAAATCAGAGATAGGTCCATTAGTGAACACATTCCAAGAATACATAGATACTTATCCTCATGTTGCTTGGACGGTGACCTCAGTTTGCGGCCGTACTTGACAATAGTGCCAGGATCGAAATTCTTTACTGAGCATTTGTACCCATCATTAAAAACCTTCTTCAAAAACTCCAATGTGATAGTATTGGCCTGGTTAAATACGAACGTATGGTAGTTTCCACTAACCATCTTGAAAATTTCTGCCGCCTTAGTGCATTGCTGTAACACATCAATGTCTCGTTCAGTAAACTCAAACTCATGTGTTTTCGTATTCAAACACAAATTCATCTCTTCTGCTTGGTCTGTTTCATTTGCCACCTGCAATGTTACTCCCTGGGTGTTGGAATAGGTGATGACGGACATCCCTAAAATGATACAAATCATTTTGGAGTAAGTAAATTCGAACATCCTTGAAATGATATTAATTATATTGGGGTAGGTAAATTCTGACTATAAGATTTTACCCCAATAATGAAGATAAAGACCTATTAATTGAACAGAAATTAGCTTATAGGAAATGAGTTATACTGGATAACTTATTATCCATGTTCTAAATTATGTCAGAACCATTGGGTCTCAAATAACCAATCAGCGTGTATTTTATATACCTCCCTTATATAATTTAAGAAAGAACGACTTATTCTTAATTATTACAACTCACTAAACTACTAATTATCAACACTGGGATCAATGTTGCGTTGGACGGGATATTCCGCACGTTGCGGATGTTACCGATGCAGATGGTAATCACAGAAGTATTTCCTTGAATATTTACCTTTGTTCACAGTGTTGAAAATCTTATTGAAGAATTGGGTTCTAGCTTCTACTATTTCAGCAAACTCATACTTTTCGCACTTTCTGTCCTAAATAATTCGTCGTTGGGGATTTTTTCTACAGCATAGTTCTTATTAAAATATTCTCCTCATTTGATAACTGGAACAGTAACATAATTTATTTTACATTAAGCTACGATGGATAATGCTAACCCAAACAGTCGTCATTTAAAAATGTAACACCAAAATCTGTTGAAGCATGTCTTTGTAAATAAAAATGTTATAGGCCATATTAGTATTGAACTCTCATATATATTTCTGTTGTTCTCTTATTCTATACATGATCTAGAATAGCGATACTGATTTTCCAGAAGTATCGTTATATATGGAATCTTGTACTATGTATAACATTCTTGTTTCTATGGTTCGTATATGACACATATACGACACATATTCCCAAAAAGGAAATATTAGTAATCAGGAAGATAGAGACTTATCGCACTATCATTCAAGAAAATCAAAATAATAACAACTAATATCCTCCCCGTCTCTTAAATAAAACCAGTATTTATATTCTTCTAAACCTATACAAAAGTTGTCCGATGCTTCGGTTGTTACTCTTAAATACGAAGATTCAAAAAAATTCATTTCACACCAGGTGCTAAAAAATGATACCTCATGTTATATATTTGTGAATTTTTCTTTATGTTTATCTTTTTGTTCGCAAGCATGTTTAAATTTTTATTTACGTTTTGTTTACATTTATGTTTATATTTTTGTTTATTCTTATGTTTGTGTTGATTTTCCAGAATTCAGTAGAGGGTAAGTTTGTTTTATACATATCCATATATATTCATGTATGGAACTTTTAAGAGCAGCTTAGAGATGAATATCTTCATATCATCGTAGCCGTCTGAGTTAAGTTTGCGTTCTCCGAGCTTCACGTCTTCTGGGCGACGCGATTTTCATCTTGGGATTTTCCCTTTCCCAATATGATTGGGTTTTATGCCTTCGTGAGACAATATTTTTAAGTTTTCATATCAAAGCGTAGCTTTAGACATTCATTTTTATAAATTACTATTACCCTGCTAAGAACAATAACCACTATCAATAAAAGAAGGATTATATATACCAAAAGAGGAGGATGTGGTTCAAGGTGTTGTTGCCGTCTTGCCAATAAGATTCTAGCCAGAGTTGGATTAGACGAAGGACAGAGTGTCTTTCGTGTTTGTCGTTATTTTGGAGATAGCAGTGTAGCAACTCTTGGAGGAGTCCATTGTCAGTTGTCCAGTCCCTAAAGTTGAGTAACAGGTTGGCAGACTCAAACGGCGATGGCTTTTGCCATTGCTGGCTGTCGAGCGGGAGCATTTTATCGAGGTACTGTTGTATTTCTACGACCTCTTGTAAGACCTCATCCATGCTGAAAAGCAAATGGTCCTCTCCCATTACGACTTGGATTAGTGCTGCGACCCTTTGGAAGTCGAGGTTGCTATGAAGAAGGTAGTCGGCAATTTTCGTAAACAATTCTTGGGTTGCTTGTTGGATTGAGCTTACGAACGGTCGCCACACGGCGAGAAACCTCCAAGCAGAGTTTGCAAGCACCAAAAGGGTATCCTGGTTTGCGTCAGCACCCAGTCTATACCAATCACTGAGTAGACGTTTTCTTGTTCTTCGTATTTCGTGGTTTCTTTTTACCAGGAGACATTCTCTAGAGACGCAGGCAGCTGCTTCCAGCAGCTGCCGTACGGCCGTTCTCATATTATCGAGGATTTTTTTTGGGACAATATTGTTGTTATAATGCTGTGTGTGGCTTAAGAACTGTATTAGGAGTACATCTGTAATTTTGGAAAGGTGTGTTTTGTTTACTCTTCTTGTAACTATTTGGCCCTGAATGGCGAAGCGTACGGTTACAAATTGGTCGTCTTGTTCAAGAAGGTAGGCCAGGACATTATCTATCAGTACAAACATCTTAGTAGTGTCTGAGGAGAGGGTTGATTGTTTATGTATTTTTGTTTATGTATATATATATATATATATATTCTACACAGATATATACATATTTGTTTTTCGGGCTCATTCTTTCTTCTTTGCCAGAGGCTCACCGCTCAAGAGGTCCGCTAATTCTGGAGCGATTGTTATTGTTTTTTCTTTTCTTCTTCTATTCGAAACCCAGTTTTTGATTTGAATGCGAGATAAACTGGTATTCTTCATTAGATTCTCTAGGCCCTTGGTATCTAGATATGGGTTCTCGATGTTCTTTGCAAACCAACTTTCTAGTATTCGGACATTTTCTTTTGTAAACCGGTGTCCTCTGTAAGGTTTAGTACTTTTGTTTATCATATCTTGAGTTACCACATTAAATACCAACCCATCCGCCGATTTATTTTTCTGTGTAAGTTGATAATTACTTCTATCGTTTTCTATGCTGCGCATTTCTTTGAGTAATACAGTAATGGTAGTAGTGAGTTGAGATGTTGTTTGCAACAACTTCTTCTCCTCATCACTAATCTTACGGTTTTTGTTGGCCCTAGATAAGAATCCTAATATATCCCTTAATTCAACTTCTTCTTCTGTTGTTACACTCTCTGGTAACTTAGGTAAATTACAGCAAATAGAAAAGAGCTTTTTATTTATGTCTAGTATACTTGATTTGAACTCATCTGTGATTTGTGGATTTAGAAGGTCTTTAATGGGTATCTTATTCATTTCGTCTTGCTTATCCTCTTTGTTTCTTTGCCTGCCCCAACGCTAATTTTTATCTCTCCTTTATATATATTTTCATGTTGCAACATTTTATGTTTCAAAACATAATGCGGTCTGGGTTTTGTTTGGGATGCAATTTATTGCTTCCCAATGTAGAAAAGTACATCATTTGAAACAACTTAAACTCTTTAGTATTTCCTCATAAATTTCATTCAAGCAAGAACTTTATTGAGTATATATAGTAACCCAATAAACCTAATAGTACCAAGATGTTCACTTCTAAACCTGCCTTCAGAATCAAGAACAAAACCTCTAAATCACACAGAAAGACCGACATCTCAAAAAAAGTTGAAGGTAAGCGTATTGCAAAGCTGATAAATCCAAGCTGTTTTAATATTATTCGACCACTGAAGAAAAACATTCAAATTCCAGCTCCTTCACCTTTATTTTTAAAGAAAATTCAACTATATAGAATAGCATCCGGAAATCAAAATATTCAATGCCGACAGTCGAGAAAAGCATCCATAATATCATCTAAGAAGTATCTAAATTCTTTCATGGCGTTCAGAGCTTACTATTCTCAGTTTGGTGCCGGCGTTAAACAGAACATCTTGTCTTCTTTACTTTCTGAAGAATGGCACGCGGACAAAATGCAGCACGGAATATGGGACTACTTCGCGCAACAGTATAATTTTATAAACCCTGGTTTTGGTTTTGTAGAGTGGTTGACGAATAATTATGCTGAAGTACGTGGTGACGGATATTGGGAAGATGTGTTTGTACATTTGGCCTTATAGAGTGTGGTCGTGGCGGAGGTTGTTTATCTTTCGAGTACTGAATGTCGTCAGTATATCTATCCTATTTACAAATCCCCATTCTCTTGCTCTTACTCTCAATGTTTGTTTATATAATCCTATTGGTATGTGTTTATGTTTATATATACGTTATTGTGTATATATATGTATATATGCTTGTTGTATACTAATTTTCTGGGGGATACCACATTTTACTACATTTCATGGCCTCTCCCTTATAAACTCATTTTTGGTATATATATGTCGTTATTAGCAGCTTTTATCTTTGTTTATACTTTTTTTTATTGTTTACTTTTCGTATTTGGTGATGTTGTACACATTTTCATCGAAGTGACAACTTTGCGTAAGGTGGGTCTCAATCAGCCAAACATGTCCGATTCATTGCCATTCATTAACTTCTGTGATTATCAGCGACTACGTGTGGGTTTTGTAATTTGAACTCAGTAATGTGATTACGATTAAACATCAGTGTTGCTATAAATTAGGATCGAAGAACGATACTACGCCTCCCATGACTGCTTACCTTAGCCTTTCAAAGTTTATACACCTTGAATGTCTGGGCTCATCGTATCTTGTTTTTTATTTACTATTAGACACTGTCATTACCAGTATGATATTTCAAGGATATTGAGAGAAGAATTTATTTTTGCATAAAATAACTAGATATTAATCTTGTATTTCCCTCCCCACTCATTATATAATTCAAACAACTTTAATGATTTAAAAAGTTTTACTTTATAGAAGACATATGAAACAAAGACTCTGTATTTATAAGGTGTCTCTCTTTGTTTTGATTCTGGGTTTTCGGAGGTAATAAGAACGTTCCAAATGATGAATTCCCATTTTTCTTTTCTCGAGGAAAAAGAATAGCCTCAGATATAAGCGGGTTATGGGTGAATGAAAAAGTAAGACAAAAATAGGTCTTTGCAATTGATTTTCGTTCAATTCGTTCTGACATTGCAAGAGAAGGTTGAAAAGTAATAGAACATGAATAATAATAGAAATAATAAAACTCTGGTTGGAAGTTCCTTCTGAGAAGTTAAAGAAAGGGCATATTAAATAAACATTTGCAGTAAGGTTTAACCGCAAATTCATTACAATAGGCTATCGCTTAATGTTAAATCATCATTGATTTATTGTTTGTTGATACAAAATTAAGTTCTTAGTAAATTTTGAAGTGGACAAGTAAGGAACCGAAGATTAAGATCGTAATCTCTTAATTCCAGTAATTTCTATAAAGAACATAGGATGTTGCCATTTCATTCATCAATCAAATATGTTGTTATTATCATACGTGCTTTAATTGTGGCTAATATACTGTGAGGTCATGTCCGGCAATTTTTTCTTTATCTATATGAACTTTCATAATTGTTATGCGATGTATTTATTTATTTAAACATGCTGGTACTTTCCGAATCTTTATATCAAATATTGTGAGGCTCTACTTCTATTTCCGTTCTCGACATTCCACACTAATCAGTAGTGTGTTCATATGTACAGGGAAAGTCTGCTGAATATATATAAACACAACGATTATTTATTGTATATACAAATTATATACAAAGCGAGGCATTATGTAAAAGAAACGGGTACTTTTGAATAGAAAGGTAGCAGTATGTTTACCAGTCAATACTCGGGAATTGAGAATGTGCAGCAGAAGTGTTTGATTTTTCTCTTGAGGATAATCAAGGCCATTCACCCCAAGTTTCTAATGGAACATATACTTTAACAATAATTGCGGTTCAGCTCCTTTTTCATCATTATCTCAGTCATATATTAAAAATGATACCACAACAGCTATCAAATCAGATTCTACACCATATACAAAAAGCATACCTTTGCCATTCATTCTTGGCGGTTTTTTAAAGATTTTATGTACTCCACTATGAACCCAGTCTTATTCTCGGCTGTTTCAAAGAGCAAATTTCTTGTTATTCATAGAACTAAAATTTTTTTGTTGCCTCTTTCCAAAAACTCTTCTTTGGAGGTATATTACGGTTGTCTTACGTCTCTCATTTAAAAGCTAACACGTAAATAAAACTCTCGATTGTCAAGCATAATTTGTGAACACCCTTTATTCTCAAAAATAGCGGTAAAATTGGAACATCTCATCTAGTCTGTGGTATCCGGGAAGTAAATTCAATGGTGTTGGGTCTGATTTGAGTCCAATTAAATACGCTCAGGCGAGGCATACATTATTGTTTTTTTAAGTTCTATATCGATACATAAGATTGTGTATGGTGTAATTTTTTATATAAACACTTACTTGTGTAAAAAGGTTGGAGAGCAAATTGCCGTAGGTTTTTTACGCACTTTTTAGAATAGTCGAAGAGATCTTTTCGGGAAAGATGAAGTTATCAGCCAATTCAATTGCAGGGACGCCTTCTTTTTTCATGCTTGCCAATGTTTCTTCCAAATCCTGTACGGTGTTAGAAGACCCCCCACAAGCAATAATTAACACAATGTCATCCGCGGTTAATTTTGAGCCTAGAGCTGTTTCCAGTATCTCAGTATGATAACCCAAATGCAATGAGGCACCACATGCCGGTTCAGTAACCATATTAAACTGATGTGAATACTTCAGACACGTCTCTATGACGTCCTTGTCCTCTACGACAACGGACTTGGTGTTATATTTGCGGGCGTATTCAAAAGTTTGATTGGAGATAGTAGCGGTTCCTAATGAGGTAGCAATACTTGTGATCTTTTTAAACTGAACTGGTTGGCCAATCCTCAGAGATGTATTGAAGACGTGGCAACCTTTTGTCTCCACTCCCACAATGGGGATTTTATCAGCTAGACCATGCCTTTCCAAACCTTGGATAATACCATTATATAAACCACCGCCACCAACACTACAGACTATACCTTTGACTTTGTCCATGGAAACACGCTGAGATTTCAGGTCCTGAACAATTTCGTCTACCATAGATGAATGTCCTTCCCAGATATCCGGATTATCGAAGGGATGAACATAAATTGGCTCAACAGTTTGATAGTCTATTGAATTCATGACGTTTGTTTTCAAAAAGGTATCTGCTTCTTTCCAATAAGCACCGTTCACGATAACCTGAGCACCGGTGTTCCTAATCTTCTCCACCATTCTTTCCTTTGTTGCTGTGGGTACCACCACTGTGCATGGTAGAGATAGTCTCTGGCATGCTGTGGCAGCGGCAAACCCTGCGTTACCGCCAGAACTAGCAAAAACTTGAGGAGACCTCTTACCATTCTTTTGAATCCGGATGGCGTTCTTCAAGATCAGGTTACCAATACCTCTACTTTTAAAAGAGCCGCTTGGTTGAAGACATTCGTACTTCAAATAAAACTGTGCCAGCGACTTACCAGGGAAGAATTGGCGTAATAGCGGTGTTTTGTTGTAAACTATAGACATTTCGTAAATTGGTGTTGTGCTTCTTAGGTACTGAGAAGTGAGACGATAAGGTGAGTCATTCTTGGTTGTCGGTGTATTTTTGGCCCCGTTTATATATCTCTGTTTCTCCACCATTGTCCCTTTTTATCTTATCTCATCGTAAACATTTGATAAAGCTGGCACTATTTAATGTCACCTAGTGGAGTTCCATTTCCGCTGGAGCGCCTTACGAGGGCCGTCCGTGCGGAATCGCGTTTCCGCACGGACGACTCACCGGCCTCCCGTAAGCGGTGACGAGTCTTCGCGAAAAAAGAAAAAGAAAAATAGTATGACCATTCTGCTGCTGATTAGAATGTAAACAATGCATTAAGCTTAGGAATTAGGAAAAGGGTTGTAAGAGACAAGGCAAAACCTGAGCAGGAAAGTAAGCGTTCATCTATCAATGGCGACACAGGCCCTGGAAGATATTACGGAAAGACTTCTCACAAGGTCGGAAGAGGCTATCCTGCAATTAGATCTCTGGATACAGCGCCAGCGGAGATCATCGGTATGCGAATCATCAGATCGGGACACACTGGATAAGCTATCCCAACAGTACAACCAATACATGTCTCAACTGAACTCCTTGTATGTAAGATCTGAATCAGTTCGGGATAAGTTGAGCAAGGAACAACGGCGCAGATTGAACACTGAGGACAATGAGCATAAACGTATAGAAGATTTGGTTCATGAATTCCAGGACATTACTGTGAGATTGAACGAGCTGGCGACCGTCCCAAATAAAGCATCCAACGGTTCACCCCAGTCGCAATCCACTAGGAGTAGTCTGGATTCATTTCAGCCTCGCCCATTGAAGATCATTGAGAGGCAACGTCTGTGTGTGGTGACTCCATCAAAACCTCCAAAAAAGTCAGTAGTCTTTAACCCCATTAACGATGTTGAGTGCCCTTCCAAGACAAACTCTTTACCGTGTTCACCTAAAAAGCAACCTGGGAAGGCTCACACTCTGCGTGCTGCCAAATCGCATGACACTGGTTTGAATAAGAGTAAAAAACCCTCTTCTACCGATGCATATGAATCTTTCTTCAAAAATAAACAGAGACTTTCCTTGACTTTTTTCGATGAAATGGATGACGAGGATTTAGATTCTGATCAAGACACAATCATTCTACCCAACATAAGTACACCTTCTCATATGGATATGGCTATCAAGGGTGCTGAATTTGAGCCTTTGAGAAGGTATAATTCGCACGAAAGTATACTGTCTAATAAACCAGCTCCCGCTATGTCTCTCTCATTAGGGAGTTTCCCATTCTTTAAACCATCGAATCCAACATTTGGAACCTCGGTATCCAATGTACAAGTGAACTACCGCCCAAAGGTGACTGCGTCAATGATTCCCAAACGCAACGGGTCCCGTGCTCCAACCTCAAAGGCGTTGTTGTCATCATTCATTGCTCAGCCAGATAGAATTGTGGTAAAGCAGAAATCCACCAATCTCAAACATACGTCCTTTTTGGATAAGTTCAATTCATCATTATCGACAATATCCGAGTCCTTTCAAAATAAAAAGGGCAAAAAGAATACGGATTTGAATAATGACCGAATACCACCCCATATAGTGCCGGAACAAAATAATAGCCTCATGGATATGGGTGTCTCCATAGAGGAATTGCAAGATGCTTTGAATACAGAGTTGCTGTTGTAATCGATACACTCCTTCTTTCTTCCTCTTCCTTATTCGTTAGTTTGTTCTTTTACTATTCCTACCCAGATTTTCCTTAAGTTTTTTGTATAATTTGTATTATTAAGACTTTTAAAAAATACGTTTTTTATAAAAAGTTATTCATAACACTACTGCGTCCTTAAAGGAAGGAAGCAGTGCCTTGTTTATAGTAATTGTTTTAAAATATGTGCCACTTCTAACTGTCGAAGCTATCTTGCCCATTTTCAAAAAGTTTACTCTTCTGCGTTTTCAATTTTTTGATATGGTGAGGATGATGATCCTCCTCGATTTTCCTTTTTGGTGCCATTAATTTTCTTGTTTTCCCCATATATGTGATAGAAGCCTTTGAACTTCCCACTGTCTTATAAGACTTAGAAATCTTGACTGTTTTATTACCTTCTTTGAACTTATCATTGATATCAGTTCTGGATGCAAATGATTTGATTACTGATGGATGTTTGAACCCACCAATTAACGATTGATCCCCGTTTTCTCCCTCATCGTTGCCTTCTGTATGTTTTTCTAAATTAATCACTGTGTTCATTGTCCTAGAACTGAATGAATCTGTTTGTGAGTTTGTAAACGATTTTATCGAGCTATGCTGTTTTAGGGTAAATAAATCTACGACATCTCCATCGCCGTTTCCATGCTGTATCCTCGCCAGCTCCTTGTCCATTTCAAATTCATCGTAATTGTTGCTTTTCAAAAAAGATAAACTTTTCTGAACGAAATCCTCCGATATGATAAGTTTCTTACTCTTATCACCTACATGTTTGTTGTGTTCATTATTACTTGTGCTATCACCAGGTTTTGCGCTATCGTTATCCTGAGTATCCAAATCTGTAGCAGTACTAGTGATATCTTGATCAGATTCCTTTTCTGCTCCAAATGGGTTTTTAAACTCCATAATATCTTCTACCATACTTTCAAAGAATGCTTTAGACTTGGGGTTTTTAACGAGCTTGGTGTCATCACCAATTTCTAACCTTCTTTTCCTCATTAACTCTCTTCTCTTGAGACGATATTGTTGTAATACATCATCTTCATCATCACTCAATTCCAGCTCCAAGCTATTTTTGGCTCTTTTATTACGGAATCCTCCATTTTTTATGTCATAAAGAATTTTGTTTATCATTTTTACATCCATTTCCTTATTTTCTGCCGCCAACATTTCTCTAATTTCATGCGAATTAAACTTGTTCTTGGAATAATCATCAATCATTTTTTCTACGTCAGAATCATATTCATCAGACCCTTCACCATCGGCACCACCAACACCGTGCCATTCATCTTCGGATTCTTCGGCTTCCATTTCAAAAAAGTTTGTAACACCCTTCCTCTTCAATTCCTTTAGTTTAGTAGCTTGCTCCTTTTCTTTTTGTCTCCGTTCTGATTTTTCCTTATCAATTAGTTCGCGACGGATGGCTTCACTAATTTCGTCGTTGTCGCTGTCCTTGTCGCTGTCCTTGTCGTCCGCCTCTTCTTTCTCTTCTTCTTCCTCGTTATCTTCATGTTCTGTCGTTTTTTTTTGAGTGGTTATTTCACCAACTTGCTGCGTGTCTAAAACAATAGCTGCTTGGAATGAGTTGCTACCATCTTCGTCAATATTATTACCATAATGGCCTAAATCAATGGCGTTTCTTTTTGGCACCTCTTCGACGTTTTTTTCGACTTCCATTTTCTGTTCATCTTCAGCCTCAGAGTCCGATTCGTTTAGGATGTGTTTTGTGCGGTACAGCTTTTTTTTGTTTGTGATATTATCATCCTCTTCCTCTCTGTCATCAGTATCTTCACCCTTTTCATTTTCACTACCAGATAATTCATAATCAGCTATTTCATTATCACTCAATGCAAATTTAGAAGACTCCGATCCGGAATCAGAGCCTGAATCATGGGAATTCAATTTAAAACCGTTCTTTTCTAATTCTTCCCTTTTCTTCTCCTTTTGTCTGATTTTTTTATTTCTGAGGATTTCTTGTTCTAGCAAGTCCTCCACAATTTCCTTTTCCTTGACCATATCTTCCAATTTAAACCCCTTCGTTTCGACTATTTCTTTTTGATGATCCAAAATCTGTTTTCTACTAGCCTTTCTTAACGTGTTGATCAGTTTATTGTGATCTGTCTTGAAGCCTTTATTTTTATTGGATCCTTGAGCCAGTTTTTGATTTTGCTTGGATAGTCTAGCCTTCAAGTTAAATATTGTGGCCTTTGACAACTGAGATATTGGTAAAGCACTTTCATCTTCGATTAACTTATCAGCATCCATGTGATTATCGTTATCATTGTCACTACCGCTGTCAAGGTCCAAAGTGATACATTTTGATGAATCAATTTCCCGTTTTAAGTTGTTAGCATAAGTGC
Organism: Saccharomyces uvarum; assembly: GCA_947243795.1. Taxonomy (NCBI): domain Eukaryota; kingdom Fungi; phylum Ascomycota; class Saccharomycetes; order Saccharomycetales; family Saccharomycetaceae; genus Saccharomyces; species Saccharomyces uvarum. Next base: position 17,467 of record OX365930.1, read on the forward strand.
TTAATAAGGGAACCTTCTTATCTTTTTTATTTTCTTTCTCAGCCAGTTGTGGTTTGGATTGGTCGATGTCGATCGTTTCATATCCATTTTGTTGTTGTTTTGGCTGCGAACTTTCCAATTTAACATTTGTGTCTTCATCTGAAGACGAGTTATCGAAATCAGCAAGAAATGATTCTTTTGAAAAAATTTTCACTATTGGTATGGTCTTTTGCAGTTTCCTGTATTCGGTATTTTGAGCTTTTTTCTTATTAAAATCTTCTAAAGCCAATTCGCTCTGTAATTCATGGATCTTCAGTGTAGGCAGTACTTTATCTTGCATAGTTTGTGGCATAGTATCCATTTGTGTTATATCGTCATGCACAGTTGGCGGTGGTGTGTTCATTTGAGTCGAGGGGCTTTGGTCTGGGACTGTTTGGAATAAGGGGCTTGTTCCAGTTGTCAATATAGGAACTTTTAGCGGCTGAGTATCTGAATCATTGGCCGTAGCCGCATCGGCTTGGGTTTGTGCTTCACTTGGCTTTGTAAGCGGAACCTGCTGAGTTTGAGAAGTTGCACCGTGGTTGTCTATACGTTGAGTAACAGTTTGTGTTATTTGTGCAGTTGTAAAGGGAATCGCTTGTGTTTGCGAAGTTGTGATAACGGAACCACGGTTTTTGACTTTTTGGGTGGGCTCTACCTCATTGATAGAATGTATAGGCACATTAACCTCATTATTTTGTTCAGTTATGCTGACCGGTATCCTTTGTGTTTGCGTAAATGAGGTCATGTTAACTTTTTGATTGTTTTTATTCCCATTACTTTTAGTCTTCTCTAACTCTTCACCGCCATCATAAAGATTAGCAATCAATTGAGTCGAGAAAATACTTTCATCTTCATTCTCTTTATCCTGCTCATCTTGTCCCAGTTCATTCCTACCTTCTAGTCTGTTCTTAACACGGTTTAATGTAGCATTACCAAACAGGAACCCGTTCCCCGTCAATGCTGGCAGAGCATCCATCCCATGGATTGGGAGATTACCATCAATATCATCATTCTCATCCGGTATAGGACTGGCAACTTTCTTGTACGTGGTAGCTCTTTTTTTCGAAGTAAACGACGATAGAGCATTTAAAGCATCATCCATTCTTGACAATATATGGCGCTGGGTACTTATGGGATATATGCTTGTTTGCTCGTTTTTGATATAATCGTAACATGAGATGCCTTGAAAATAATATTGAGTAAACGCGCTTCAAAGTAGTATTTTTCCATGACGCGTCAAAGAAGAATAGCCAGATTTTCTAGTAAAAAGGTTAAAAGATACGTAGGTAGATAAAATATATATCTTTGTGCGTATGTATATATATTACGGTAGTGGTGAAAATTAGTTATGGTTTGGTTTGTATGCTTCTTCTTGCGGAGCAACAAAATTCTTTGCTCTTTCTTCCTGCCTCTCGACTTCTCTTTCCATTTGTTTTTCCTTTTGTTCATTTAGTTTCTTCATTTGCTTGTCCCTCTTGCTTAAGAAATACTCACCACTTTCAATTTCCAAATCGACCTTTCTAGGTAATTGAGCAGGTGGGAATGGAGTGTAGACTTTCTTTTCGATGTTTCTGATCTTCTTAGGCTTCTTTCTAGCAACGTTTCTCTTCTTGAACATGGGCAAGAATCTCGACCAATCTTCGTTAGCCAGTTCTGGTCTCTTCGCCAACTCTCTTTTGATCATCAGCTCTTTGATGTGATAGATGGGATGAACATTTTTCATACAGTCTTCCACGACTCGGCGGACTTCCTTTAAGCCTTTGAAGGGGCCCATGGCACTTACCGTGTTACCTTGTACTAGAATATAACATTTGGTTAGAAGCTCTAAAGCCTTTAGTGTGTTACCATTAGGACCCACAAGACGCTGTCTTCTCTTAACGAACCTCTCTTTGTTAGTGACGAAATTTCCGATCTTAATAACGTCACAGGCCATATCGTCTTGCAAAATCTTAACGGCTTGTGGGAAGGGGACTGACCGGGCTAGTAATTTGATCAGGTCTCTGGCTTTTAAGATAATAGCGGGGTCGTACGTCTTTCTTGTGGTTTTTACTGTCATAGAACCTTCGACTAAATCCAGAACACACGAGATGTTGTGCTTGTCCAGGGCCCTTGTCACATCGTTCCAAATTGTTTTCAAATAATTCTCTCTGTATTTAGGGAACAGAGTCATGAAACTGGATTCTTCAGCAAAAGGCTGACCAGAGGCATTGTCCTCTTCTTTAAATTCCTCTATCGTCCACTTATCAACAGCATCTGTATCCCAAGGCTTGTCTCTGTTATGTGTAGACACCATCGTTTGTTATTCTGGGGCTATGTACTGGTCTTTAGTCTCTTCACTGCCCTTCTGTAGTAACCTCATCATCTCTTTAATTTTGAAAATTTTCATATCTCATCGCTAAGAAAAATCAAAAATATAAAAAAAATTTTCAGATATGCAATATACCACATAATAAGGTACAACAAACCAAAGACATTCAGAAGGAAGAAAATGGGCAAGAGCAGCATGAGAAAGAAGAGCCAGGGCAAGAACGGTGGTGTTAGCAAGAAGCAGCAAAAAAAGAGACCGATCAGCACCGCTGAGAGGAAAAGAACCAAGTTACAAGTGGAGAGGTTAAACAAAAGCAGCGAAACAATGATACCGACGCTGTTAAAGGAGGCAAGCGAGCAAGAGCTGGACAAGAAGAAGACCAGGTCCACTCTGGAAGCCGAGGGACTGGTCAAGGACCAGGCGAGGGACTCCAAAGTACGAGAACAGATTGAGACAGAAAAGTCAAAGACTAACGACAGCATGCTGAAGCAGATTGAAATGATATCTGGGTTTTCCTTATAGGGGGGTGGTGAAAGTTACGTAAATATATACATATAGAGGAAATAATATACTGGTTTTTTTTTCTTTTTTGAATATATGTAAAGTGTCGCCGTCTAGGACTAAACCTTCGAGGATCTGAGCCCGGCGCTGGACCTGAAGATGGCATCGCCCTCAGCGTAACCTCTACCAACACCGAATCCAATGCCCAGCCATGCGGGGAACGCACGGCGTTTGAAGAACAACACTGAAGTGAACACACCAATGCCGAACCCCATGGCAGTTTTGACCAGCATATTGGACAGGACAATGTCCCACTTGGCGTCGAGGACTGTGGACACGGCACTGCCGTTCTCGTTGGAATTGTTGGAGGGTGTGCTTTTCGCTGGTGCTGGTGCTTGTGCTTGTTCGGACATAGTACGTTATGCGTGCTTGCTTATTCTGTACGCAAACGCAAATCCGCATAATAGCAGTTTAATATGGTATTATCGTTGTCTTTAAAGCCCTTTAAAAGGGAAAACGGGAGGGGGAACCCGGCCGATAGCAATAGCCGCTGATTGGTCAGAGTCGCAGAGAAGCATAATAAGGCAGTATATCGTCCTCTAAATGCCATACTTTTATGTTTTTGGTGGTCATGCAGGGACTACAGACCACATGGCGCCTAGTTATGGCTATTTTGGCCCTCCCTGAAGGTGGAAATGTACCATTAACGGTCACATCACGCTCCACGAGCGGGACGGCGGTTAAATCGCGATTTTTGCCACCTTTTTAAGGAAAATGGGAAATTTGGTGGAGAGAAAGTGATTTGTTGAGTGGGAAGCTTATGAAAGGGAGTACTTGGAGATGCGATTGTTGTTATGCAAGAACTGGTTCACGTCGCCTGTCATCACACCGCTTCTGTATACCCGTTTTCTATCCTCAATGACCACCGCTGCTAGCTTCCCCACTGCTCCTCAGACCCCGCCCAGTTGGTCGTTTACTCCCAACGACATCAGTGGGAGGACGAAGGAAATTATCGACAAAAGTAATAAGTTCTACGACTCCATGAGTCAGGTGGAGAGTCCCGCTGTGACCAATTTTGTGGAGCCATTTATGAAATTTGAAAATGAGTTGGGCCCGATTATCAACCAGCTGACTTTCTTGCAGCATGTGTCCTCTGATAAAGAGATCAGAGATGCGTCGGTGGACTCCTCGATGAAACTGGACGAATTGAACATCGATTTATCGCTACGCCATGACGTCTTCTTGCAGTTCGCTCGAGTCTGGAAAGATGCTCAATCACGGGCGGATTCCATCGAAAGGGAGACTTTCAGATACATTGAGAAGTCTTACAAGGACTACATTCATTCCGGTCTGGAACTGGATGAGCCTGACCGTTTGAAGATCAAAGAGATCAAAAAGAAAATCTCTGTCAACTCCATCAATTTCTCCAAGAATCTCGGTGAACAAAAGGAATATATTACTTTCACCAAAGAGCAACTGGAAGGCGTGCCCGACTCCATCTTGGCGCAGTTCGAAACAATTGAATCTAGTAAAGATAGCAACGACACTTTGTATAAAGTCACTTTCAAATACCCGGACATCTTACCCGTGATGAAACTGGCATCCTCTTCCCAAACCAGAAAGCAAGCATTCTTAGCTGACCAAAATAAAGTCTCTGAAAATGAGGCGATACTGTTGGACACTTTGAAACTGCGTGATGAAGTGGCTTCTCTGTTGGGCTACGATACGTATGCCAACTATAACCTATACGATAAAATGGCCAAAGACAGCACTACGGTAATGGATTTTTTGAATGACTTGAAGAAAAAGCTAATTCCACTGGGCGAAAGAGAGCTTCAAATCCTGCAAGATATGAAGGCCAAGGACGTCAAGAAACGCAACCAGGATGAAGATCCAAGCTACTACATCTGGGACCACCGCTACTACGATAATAAATATTTGTTAGAGAACTTCAATGTGGATTTGGAGAAAATTTCTGAATTTTTTCCCCTAGAGACTACAATTACTGGTATGTTACAAATTTACGAAACTCTGTTCAACTTGAAATTTATCGAAACTAAAAACCCTCAAGAGAAATCTGTCTGGCATGAGGACGTTAAGCAATTAGCCGTATGGAATATGGATGACCCTAAGTCACCAAGGTTCATTGGTTGGATTTATTTCGATTTACATCCTCGTGATGGTAAATACGGCCATGCAGCCAACTTTGGTTTGTCCTCATCATTCATGATCAACGACTCTACGAGGTCGCATCCAGTCACTGCATTAGTCTGTAATTTCTCCAAATCCACGAAGGATAAACCTTCTTTGTTGAAACATAACGAGATCGTAACATTTTTCCACGAATTAGGTCACGGTATTCATGACCTAGTGGGTCAAAACAAGGAATCGAGGTTTAATGGTCCCGGGTCTGTTCCATGGGATTTTGTAGAAGCACCTTCTCAAATGTTGGAATTTTGGACCTGGAACAAAAACGAATTGATGCATCTATCATCGCACTATAAGACTGGCGAGAAAATCCCAGAACCTTTAATCGATTCATTGATAAAAACCAAGCATGTTAATGGTGCTTTATTCACTTTAAGACAACTGCATTTTGGGCTATTTGATATGAAAGTGCACACTTGCAAAGACTTACAAAACTTATCAATTTGTGATACCTGGAATCAATTAAGACAAGACATTTCTTTGATGTCCAATGGCGGTACTTTATCCAAGGGTTATGCTTCCTTCGGTCATATTATGTCAGACTCTTACTCTGCCGGTTATTACGGTTACTTATGGGCAGAGGTATTTGCTACTGATATGTATTATACCAAATTTGCCAAGGATCCCCTAAACACAAAGAATGGTATACAATACCGTGATATCGTGTTGGCCCGTGGTGGTCTTCGTGATATTAATGATAGTTTGAAAGAATTTTTGGGCAGAGAACCTTCCAAGGATGCCTTCTTAAAGGAATTGGGATTACAAAATTAAAAGGGTCCATGTGTAAAATTATATAATTATTCTACAAAGTGTTATTACATTTGATAGTCTTTTAAATAACCTCGTCCCAGGATAAATTAGAACCATCAGATAGCTTAAATCTTGAAGCAAATTGGCTGTGATTTGTTTGATTTGGTTATTATACATTCTACCAAAATCAATCAATTTCTCCTTTATTAGCCCATTCCCCTGGCCATTTAGCCGTTCGTTAATTTTGAATTTCACCCTACACAGCTTGATCAGTTTCCATACGCACCTGACCACAGAGATCCATGAATAGCATAACCAGACCTTTCTTAGTATTCCACTCAAGTATAATTTATCATCGACCACGCCTAGATTTTCCAATACTGCGAAAAAATCCAACAACGAGCTTACGCCATTCCAAACTTTTGTCCATGGGTCTCTTCCACCGATTTCACCGGCATTTTCCTTGGGAACCATTCACCTTCTCTTTCCTTCCTTCGCTTTCATCCAGGCCCTCTTAACTGTGGAAGTTGGAGTCGAACCTTAAGTTTATTTCTCGCGAATTTTTTGAATGGTTTCCTTTTTTTAGTATAGCAAGAACGAACAACCAGCAAGAAAGAAAGTACTTGCCTGGTGTTCACAGCCTTTACATAGGGGACATATTCCTTGTATCGGTACTCTACATAAATGTGATTTTAAAAGACATTTCTTGTTCAAGAGCCTGGTAAGAGCATAAAACAGCGTTTATAATAAATAGTAGGGTAAAGACAGAAAGAGGGAAAAACTAATTTGGGCTGCACCTTCAAACGAAATCAAATTTGGTGTCAAAACTCTAAAACGTCTTGGCCCTTCATTTGAACAACCCAGCGCTGTCTTTACTTTTGCCCTTGTTTCAACCCTCGTCACTTCCGAGTTTCACCTTGCGACATCAACTTGTTTCAACTTTTTAAGTAAAACTTTTAGGTAAAAATCATCGCGATGGAAGAACAACAACAACGGTTATAAAACAGAAGGGAAGAGACTATAAAACTAAAAAATGGCATTTCAAGATTCAGCTTATGACCAAGATAGAAGCATGCACAATAACAGTCATCTGCAAGGGTCCAATCAAGAAAATACAGAAATGAAATCTAAACACGTATCGTTCAAACCATCAAGAGACTTCCATACAAACGATTATTCGAATAACTACATTCACGGCAACTCGCTACCACAGCAACATGTCACTAATATCGAAAACAGAGTTGATGGGTATCCAAAACTACAGAAACTATTTCAAGCAAAGGCTAAACAGATCAATCAGTTTGCCACTACACCATTTGGTTGTAAAATCGGCATAGATTCCATCGTTCCAACATTAAACCATTGGATACAGAATGAGAACCTGACATTTGATGTGGTGATGATTGGTTGCCTAACGGAAAATCAGTTTATCTATCCCATTTTGACTCAACTTCCCCTGGATAAATTAATCTCGAAACCGGGTTTTCTCTTCATCTGGGCCAATTCTCAAAAGATTAACGAACTGACGAAACTCTTAAACAACGAAATTTGGGCAAAAAAGTTTAGAAGAAGTGAAGAGTTGGTCTTTGTCCCTATAGACAAGAAATCGCCATTTTATCCAGGTTTAGACCAAGACGATGAAACATTGATGGAAAAAATGCAATGGCATTGTTGGATGTGTATCACAGGTACAGTAAGAAGGTCTACGGATGGCCATTTGATTCATTGTAACGTGGATACCGATTTAAGTATCGAAACGGAGGACACTACGAACGGCGCTGTGCCATCGCACTTATACCGTATTGCAGAAAATTTCTCTACCGCCACTAGAAGATTACATATCATCCCTGCAAGAACGGGATACGAAACACCTGTGAGAGTAAGACCAGGTTGGGTTATAGTGAGTCCAGACGTTATGTTAGATAATTTTTCACCCAAGAGATACAAAGAAGAAATCGCTAATTTAGGTTCTAACATTCCATTAAAAAATGAAATTGAGTTGTTAAGGCCAAGAAGTCCAGTGCAAAAAGCACAATAAAATATCAGCATGCCTCTTTGCTAAGCTCTATTAAATAAATAAATAAATAAGTAAACAATAATATTTGCATTTTCTTTCACTACAAATCATATTCGAACCAAATTTGCATGAGCATATACTTCAAACACAGCTACGCAATTTCGAAAAGTAAATAAACAAACAATCGCAGTTGCCAACAGAGTAAACAAACACTATACTGCTCAATTGCCCTAACACTTTTTTTTCTGCTTTTCGTTTTTTGGCGTGTTCTCTTTTCCAGCCATGTAATTACCTAAATAGGAAGTTTACATGATATTTTCGCATAAATTCAAGCATAAGCGCAAAAAAAAAACAGCCTTTGTTTACTTGTTTACTTGTTTACTTGTTTACTTGTTTACTTGTTTATTTGTTTGTTTATCTATTGATTAGTTTGTTTACTTGTTCGTATTTTTGGAAGTTTATTTGTTTGGAAGTTTTTTGCTTTCAAATGTTTTCAAAATCTGAATACACATTTTCCAATGAAAAATATTTACATTGTTTGTTTACCATTGCTTTTGTTTGTTTGTTTGTTTTGATTATTTGTTTATAGTAGAACAAGATGAGTAAACAAACAATCTCTACAACTTTTCGAAAATCCTCTAACTTCGTTTTAGATTAATATCATACAAAGTCAATGAAATAATGGTTCATTAATAAAGCATTTATTTTCAGCATTTTATTGCTCAGAAAAAAAATCCGATGTCAAGATGTGTTTACCAAGAACATACGAAAAACACAATACAATGATGTTTTAAGGTTTGCGACTTAGAAACTCAACGTGACAGTAAAGTACTCTTTCTAATGACTAAACAAGATATTTTGCGAATAATCAATATTTTTACAAAATTTATAAAGGGCAAATATCAGAACAAAAAAGGCTTTGCCTGCCCTTGATTACACAGACATGTTGTATAGTCGTGATGTTTATAATTGCAATCACCCTTACTGAAGCAGTGAACTGGTTTTACAAATTCAATACACATGATCAAAGAGTTTTTTTGCGTTGGTCAAATTTTTACTTTAAGAGTTGTGGCATATACATATGTCCATTTACCTATGTTTTTATGATTCATCAATAACGAATTATATCCTTTCTATTGAGCTTTTGTGCAATTGAGACTTGAAGAATTTCGCACTCAAAATCAATTAAATTTCTTTTTCATTTTTATTATGGACGACACCAAGTGAATTTACCATTGCAATGTCCTATTTTCCTCGTTGGTTGTACGCAACTATTTATTTGCGTCATATATAGTTTTTTGGGGGGGTTTCTGTTTCCTTGAGCCCCTCACTATATTTTTGATTTCGTTGTGCAACCTCCGGTTTAATGGGGTTATTCTCACTAGTGAGGTTCCATGACTGCTACCTATTGTAGGGTACTGTGCGCTTTTTAAGGTATTTAGTGAGCAAATTCTATGATAAAAACAATGGTTGAGTGAACTACATGCCAAACAAGAACTCGCGCCAGGTTTACTAGCTGGAGTGACAGAAATTGTAAAATACGTATAGACATTGTAAATGTTGTAAATAAATAAACAGCTCTATAAAAATATAAACAAATAAACAAATAAACAAATAAACACTGGGCTTGAAGTTGGAACACAGGAAAACTTTTTTCGAATGAACAAAAACCACGAAAACTTTTGAACTTTTTTTTTTGGCCAGCGTGCATCGTGTAATTACTGTATTAGGAAATTTACACGACGCTGAACGAATAGAGAAAAAAAGGCGGTGTGCGCAGACTTGCAAGCACAAACTTTGGCACTTGTTGCTCATTACCATTACTAAATATGCAAGTGTTTGCAAGTGTGTGCTTTTTTTTACAAAAATGGTTACGTTTCTGATGCTGCTCTTGGTTTTGTTCTGTTTTTGCTGTTTTACTTAATAAAAATATTATGAATTATACTCAAAAAATATTTTGGCTGCCTAAATAAATATATCACACAATATTATATTAATTTAGCCTACCTGGACGTTCGATCGTAATTGACGCCTCAGTGGGCAGAAACCAAGAGGAAATTGTTTATGTTTGCCTGGCCAAGCCAACAGTATAAAAGGAGCACTGGCACTAAAAATAACCTGGTAACAGTAAAGCATTTTGATGCACAAAGAGAGATGGGCTACTTAATATCTTCACGAAGCTTTTCAGCTTAATGTTTTAGATTAGAGGGTGAGAGCCTAAAAACCGACGCAAAAAAAAGAAGAAAGATAGAAAGCAAATTTCTAATGCCTGTACAATCAGCTCTAATCAGAGGGTATTTATTGTCGATATACGGGCTCATCAAAACCTTAATCATTGTAATATTTTACTCAAACCGGGCCTTGCTGTGCCAAATAGAGAACTAATCCGGGTTACAGCGCTTGTTTCTTTTTCTCTTGAAAAATTTTTTTGCGATGCCCATTTTGAAAAATTAGCAAATAGTGTTTAATAGGAAGTAGTAGAGGATAGATTCTTTTAAATACTTGTTCTAATTCAAGTTAGTGCTTGGATTCAAGGAGATAGAAGCAATTGGCAAGAATGGGTAAGACACAGAAGAAGAATAGTAAGGGTCGTTTAGATAGATACTATTATCTAGCCAAGGAGAAAGGTTACCGTGCTCGTTCGTCCTTTAAGATTATCCAAATTAATGAAAAATATGGTCATTTCTTAGAAAAATCGAAGGTTGTTATCGATCTGTGTGCTGCTCCTGGTTCGTGGTGTCAAGTTGCATCCAAGCTATGTCCTGTTAACTCATTGATTATTGGTGTGGATATTGTTCCAATGAAGTCGATGCCTAACGTTATTACTTTTCAAAGTGATATTACCACCGAAGATTGTAGATCGAAATTAAGAGGTTATATGAAGACCTGGAAGGCTGATACAGTGTTACATGATGGTGCTCCTAATGTCGGTTTGGGTTGGGTTCAAGATGCTTTCACTCAATCCCAATTAACTTTGCAAGCTTTGAAGTTGGCTGCGGAAAATTTGGTTGTGAATGGTACATTTGTCACCAAGATCTTTAGATCAAAGGATTATAATAAATTGATTTGGGTTTTCCAACAGTTGTTTGAAAAAGTGGAAGCTACAAAACCACCAGCATCAAGAAATGTTTCTGCAGAAATTTTCGTTGTTTGTAAAGGTTTCAAAGCCCCAAAGAGGCTGGATCCAAGGTTATTGGATCCAAAGGAAGTCTTTGAAGAATTGCCAGATGGACAACAGAATATGGAATCTAAGATTTATAATCCTGAAAAGAAGGTTAGAAAAAGACAAGGTTATGAGGAAGGTGATCATTTATTGTATCATGAAAGCTCAATTTTAGACTTTGTCAAGACTGAGGACCCCATAACAATGCTTGGGGAAATGAACAAGCTTACCGTTGACAAGGATGATCACGAATGGAAGATCTTGAAAAAACTGAAGCAAACCACAGACGAATTTCATTCATGTATTGAGGATTTGAAAGTTCTAGGTAAGAAAGATTTCAAAATGATTTTGAGATGGAGAAAAATTGCTAGAGATATCTTGGGTGTTGAATTGAAGGATGAAGATAAGACGGATATTGAAGTCGTACCGTTAACAGAAGAAGAGCAAATTGAAAAGGACTTGCAAGGTTTACAAGAAAAACAACGTCTAAACGTCAAGCGTGAAAGAAGAAGAAAGAATGAAATGAAGCAAAAGGAACTACAAAGGATGCAAATGAACATGATAACTCCCACAGATATTGGTATCGAAGCTGCGAGTCTGGGTAAAGAGTCGTTGTTCAATTTGAAAACTGCAGAAAAAACTGGTATCCTAAACGATTTGGTGAAAGGTAAGAAGAGAATGATTTTTACAGACGATGAATTAGCTAAAGATAACGATATTTACATTGATGAAAATATTGTGATCAAGGATAAGAATTCCGCGGGTGATGCAGATGATTTAGAAACTGAATTGAATGCCATGTACAGTGATTACAAATCCAGAAGATCAGAGAGAGACGCTAAATTTAAAGCTAAACAGGCTCGTGGTGGCGACAACGAAGAAGAATGGACTGGTTTCAATGAGAAGAATGCAGGAAAGGAAGAAGAAGAACCTAAAGATTATATCGAAGACAATGACGACGAAGATATCGAAGGAGATTCTGATGGCGATGAAGCCATCAGCAACTTGATTAGTAAAATAAAGGGAGAAGATGGTGATCATAAACTGAGTAGTAAAGCCCGTATGATCTTTAACGATCCAATTTTCAATAATGTCGAGGCTGATCTACCAGTACAGATCATTAACGATGGTATGATGAGTTCAGAGGCTGTTGGTGATCTTTCTAAACTAAGTAAGAAGAGGAAGCATCAAGAGATACAGAAGCAAGAAGAAGAAGAAGCAGACTCTTCGGACGAGAGTTCAAGTGATGATTCCGATTTCGAGATTGTGGCCAATGATAATGTATCAGAAGACTTTGATTCCGATTATGATTCTGAAGAAGAAAAAAATCAAACAAAGAAAGAAAAGCATTCTAAAGATATTGATATTGCCACTGTTGAAGCCATGACTTTGGCACACCAGTTGGCATTGGGCCAAAAGAACAGGCATGATCTTGTCGATGAAGGTTTCAATAGATATACTTTCCGTGACACCGAACACTTACCAGAATGGTTCTTAGAAGATGAAAAGGAACACTCGAAGATAAATAAACCAATCACTAAAGAAGCTGCTATGGCAATCAAAGAAAAGATAAAAGCAATGAATGCACGTCCTATTAAGAAAGTTGCTGAAGCTAAGGCAAGAAAAAGAATGCGTTCTGTGGCTCGTCTAGAAAAGATTAAAAAGAAGGCAGGTTTAATCAACGACGACTCTGACAAAACAGAAAAGGATAAGGCTGATGAAATTTCTAGATTGATGCGTAAGGTTACCAAGAAACCACAGGCTAAGCCAAAGGTTACTTTGGTTGTTGCCTATGGTAAGAACAAGGGTTTGGCAGGTAGACCAAAGGGTATCAAAGGTAAGTATAAGATGGTTGATGGTGTCATGAAGAATGAACAAAGAGCTTTAAGACGTATTGCAAAGAAGCATCATAAGAAATAATAGTAATGCAAGAGCATAATTTCATTACTTCTCCTGTACAATATTAAAAGAAGGGAAAAAAGAATAATAGATATAATCATATATATACATAGATCTAACCAAAAATCATTAGAAAACTTTTAGGATGACCTACCTTTCCCGTACGAAGAAAGCCAGTGTACAATGAGATCATTCTATTCCTGTTTTACTGACACTTTTTTCTTACTGTTACCAAATATCTTAGAGAGAAGGTACATGATAGAGATGAGTAAGCACAACAAAGTGGCGTATTTGATCTTGGAATAATCATTCATATCAGGCCTTGGAATTGGCACAGAAAGTGTAGTTGTGTTCAAATGACGGAATTGAGTGTCGTCTGTGAAGAGAGACTCATATCCTAAACCCTTCTTATAAAATGGGTTGCGAGATAGTTTATCGTCACCTGTATCGCAAGCAAGTATAATCTCTGGGCTGAATGCAACTTCAAATTTGTCCGCACTATTATTGGACGGTTCGATATACCTAGAATGCAAGGTTATTTCATTTACAGTGCTTGCTTTTAATTCAAATATGCTCTCAGATCCCCATGCTTGGTCTTGAAGAGAATACTGTGGTAATTCTAAGTCGTGTTCACCAAAGAGTAGTAAGGGTGAAGATTGAAATTTATCGACAAACAATTCCAACGGTAATTGCAAGTGCATTAAATACATACATTGTGAACGTTCTTCGAATTCTGTGAGATCAATCATGACCTTTGGATGCAACCCAATGGGTTGCTCCAGGTATAACGGTGCCGTTTTAGTTGAGCGGTTGAAGGCAATATGGCCCTGTTTGTATAATAGAGAGGTCTTTTGACATCTTTCTAGCTTACCATCGTCCATCCCCCAATTACAACGTATTCCGCCGATATCAACATCAATTTCATCACTAGAATCCACGAAGAACACACCTACTTCAAGTCTCTCATCCTTTACTTTGCCAACTGTAAATTCTTCACCCTGTTTCAAGGGACGATACTCAACAATTTGAATTTGAGCAGGTTCTACTGTTATATCATAGATGAAATCTTCCGGATTCCATAGCAAATCCAAATCCATTTTGAAAGGTAAGTGCTTCTCTATATCGAAGTTTTCACTGTGGAATGAATTGTACATTGGGGTGCTAATGAATCTTCCTGGAACGTCGGTTGAATTCGAGTAAACCGAAAATCCAGCGCTCAAATCATTCTCGATAACACTCAAATCTCTATCTAAGTCCGCTCTGGGCCTCCAAGTGATCCTCTTGGTAGAGTTATCCAAGCTTTTTGTCCTTTCCAATAGCCATCTCTGTTGTAAAACCACACCAGGACCACCTCGAAAAGTTAGATGAGTGTCATTCTGACTCATGTGACTACCAATAACGTCAGGAGCATCATACAGCACAGTTACTCTATGTCTTGTTACCATCATTCAACTTCAAACGTTCACTTCTAATCTATATTCCTCATCCAATCTAATTAAGATTAGCGTTTTCTTATTTAATGCTTTTTTTTACCAGGGGGATCTTCAAGGAAGGGAATTTTTAAGAAAAAAATGCACACGCATTTCTTGTGTAATCCTTCAAGCAATTATTAACAAGATCCAAGAAGACAAAGTTCTCCAGTTATTGTATTTCATTGATACCCGTGCGTGACAAAGTTTCCAGTTATCCCCTTCTGCCTTGTATTGATATACTGCAGCCGACTGTTGAAAGATTGGGAGCTCTTTTCGTGTTTTGAACCGAAAGCGTACTCTTAACTCATAAAGGTCGCCACAACCTACCTGCATCCATCTGGCTAAAGAATTTTTCCAACTATCTACACTCATTTCATTCTAGTTTAGCATTCTAAACCCACTGACAACTAATCTACTCCTCTTTTAAAATAGAAAAATGCCCAATACGCAACATGTGCAATTATCAGAACCTAATCCTATGGATAATCTGTCTACACCATCAAAAAGAGGTCATCGCCATCGCAGGTCATTAGCCATATCAGGGGATTTTGATTTTCTGAATCAGTCTGCCACAATTGCGAATTTTCCACCTCCACAATCACCTGAAAACTGTCCTGCAACCGCCCCTACTACCACAGCAAGTATGTTGTCACCAACACGCTACAACAGATTTCCTTTCAAAACTAATGAAGACGCTGGAACGCTAGATTTGCCTGAACCAAGATTTTATCCGCTATCACCAGGGGACAATTTGCAAACACCGAGTCCTAGGTTTTTCATTAGTGAAGAGCCAAGTTTCTCATCACCAGTTGAGGGTGTCCCTGATGCCATTATTAACCTCGATGATGCGTTGAAGACAAGGCCCAGGTCATTCAAGTCTCACAGAAGATCCGAATCCGCTCCTCCTGACTTGGAGGTTACGATTAGTAAAAGCAACTGTGTGGCTAGCTCTAATTCCATGATTAAAGAAGAAGAAGACTCCCTGATTGATTCGGAATCGAAAAATGAATCATACAAGAAAGAACTACCGACGGAATTACTATCTCCACTGCGGCCTTCTTTTTGTACATCTGAACAGGCTATTGAAATAGATGATTCGGCCCTAAATGGATCCCCAACTCATTATAATCATGGCATGCAAAACTTTAATACCCAGAATTTTAATAAATTCAATTCATTGAAAATCAAAGGCCAAAAGCAAAGGTATTATCACTATACAAAACAATTACCTTTAACCGCGAGTTCCGACACACAATCTCCAAAAGAACAGAAGTCAGCCATTTCAACGACTATGAATCAGACAATTACACCTTCCTCTTTGGCCTACACTCCTTCAAAACTAGCGTTTACACCAGCAACACCAATATCTTTTTATGATAACAATATAGATATCGCTTTGAACAATGAAAATTATACCACTGATCTAAAAGATACGACTAAAAATGTGAAGGATATTTATTCAAAAAAGAGTGGGAGTTCACATCTCAACCGCGGATCGGATACTGAGAAAAGACAGGACTTTAGCGGGGAGGCAAGAAGAAGAAGATCAGGGAGTCCTATTTCGCATATACAACATCGTAACTTAATTGATAATATGAAAGGTAGGCGAAATAGTAACACGATAAACTCGACATTCAACTACAAGAGTAAACTTTATGACATGCCTTACAATGACATGATGAAAAACGATAACAATAATTCTCAGTCTATACCGTTTTCGGTCACCGGCGCCAACGAAGGAGGATATGCCGTAGGAAATATTTCGAAAGACAATTATGTACCATTGCAACACTCACCGGTCAAATCCTGCACAGCTGATGGCAAGGAAGGAATCCGCGCGTTTGAAGGTGATGACAGCGACGAATACGCTAAATTTGAAGGACAAGTTAGAATACATTCACAGCTTAGTAAAGATATCCTTTTGGGTGAACCAGGCGATATGGTTGATTTGTCTTCATTAGTAACCTCACCGAGAAAAGCTTCGAACGAGACTGGAGACTTGGCCTTCAATTTATCCCAAGATGATAAATATGATGCTAATAACACGCTAAAAACGATCGGAGCGGGCAATAGCGTAGCAACAAGTAATGAAAGTCGATGTATGAGCGACAGTGCATTGGAAAAGAAAGGACAAGATAATGAAGTTAGAAAAAAAAGAAAATCCAAACTAGGGCTTTTCAGACATATTTTTTCAAGGAAATAGTAACAATAGTAATAATAAGTAATAATAAGGTAATTTGTAGCCTTAATGGCATTAATTGCATGTAGTTTCATAATATAAAAAAATGTAGAATAGTAAACAAAAATTTTCAAAGTCATTAAAAATAAAAAGTGAATAGACGTGTACGTATAGAAGTTTTTTCTATCATTTATACATATACATATTTATGTGTATACGTTTACTTGTAAAAGAGACTTAGTAGTTGTATTCGTTTGGTTTTTGACCAGCAGTGTTTTGGAAACCACACTCTAATAAGATATCGTTAATTAATTCAGGTTTCTCAGTAATCTTGGAGAAAACTTCATCGTCTTTGGTTAGGATCATACCACAGTAACCGGTGGAGTTGAAACCTATTTTCATTTCATCGGAAAAGGCCTTTGAACGTGGAACAATACAAATCCATTCTTTAGTTAACATAAGATTGTAAGATTTCTTTAGCTCTGGATTTTCGTTTGTCCAATCCTGGAAAAAGGTCAAAGCTCTTTGTAATATGGAGATGTAACACATGGCCAATAAGTCTTCATCGACAGCTTCTTCAGATTCTGGCATAGGCAAGACGAAATGAGCAAACGAAACTTTCGCATCTTGTAATGGTTCGGCGTTGAAAGTTGGCAAAAAATGTTCCTTACCACTAGATAGCTTATCTTGGAAAGTAACAAATTTTTTAGGCATTTCCAAAATTTGCAAGTGCTTGTGGTCCAAGGAAGAACCACTGGCTGGGCCAGAATTGTAAAAGACCATGTGTCTCTTGTCGGAATCTTCATCGTCCAAAGAACATAGCAATTTATAAGCAGTTAATAAGTCAGTTGGGGACAAAGCATCAGTTTGGTGTTGGAATTCGTTTGTCACCAATAAAGAATGTTCAGGGATTACAGGGAATTTGTTCAATAGTAATTTGTACGCTTTGTTATCGGCACCACCAAATTCTGGAATAACTGTCAATTCCGCCTCAGCTTGGCCTAATGGATCTTCGCTTTCTGGAGTTTGGCCGCGTTCTGGCTTCTCTATCAAACTTGGCATGTGGGTAATCAAGTATGGCATACCAGTATTTGGATCCTTTAATTTTTTGGTTTCAGTCTGGACGAATTTTAAGCTACCATTGTCAAGGGCACTCTTGTACTTGTTACTAATCAAAGATGCAATGTCAGCAGGGATACTCATTTTTATCTGTTTGTTCTGGTTGGATATAATCTGTTCGACTGGCTAGCAAGATGAATACATATTTTTCGAGATTCAATATTGTTTGATTTATAGTTACTTTCTCCATTTTGACCTTGTATTGTGTTCTTTTCCTGTGCGTCATGAAAAAAAAAATTGAAAAATTAAAAATTAAGAAAACTAAGAAAATCTTCTAGAACCTTCCAAAACAGGACAGGCAGCATAACCATATGGCATAGGGGGGTGTGGAGCCATCCAAAGGCTTGGTACTTTTATCCGATGCTTTGTATCCAAAGGTACTTGTCTCTGAGTGGTTATGGACAGTCAGTTAATGCAGAGGCTACATGATGACGAGGAGCTTGACAGCACCTGCTTCCCCTGAAATGACTACAGTATTGCCCAAGATGCAAGTCCTCTTGATAAAAAGGGGCAGGATAAAGGCGTTGGCTTTGACTTGATGTATAGAGGATAAATTGAAGTACCGGCAAATTTGCAAAGGAACCGATGCGATAAAATTTCCAGGTACACCAGGTAGTGCTTGGCTTGATGTATAAGGCAGTGATATTATCACTTGACTCTGTAGTCATCTTTCTAATTCCGTTTGAAAAGAATGCGTTTTCGATATAGACTCTTTCGATCCTTTATGAACGTATGATAATTTCGAGAGTTTAAACGCAAGTCTCGCTGTTATTACATCTTTCTAAATGCACAGTTTATCTTGAAAGGTCCTTTTTGGTACCGTTTATTCTTTTGTTTATTTTACTTTTATCATATTTTTTTATTTTTGCTTTTTTAAGCCTACTTCTTATTACTTATAACTTAAATGGAAAATAAACAAACAGTAGCAAAACATGTAAAAAAAGCAGAGGCTAATAAAAAGTGCTAAAAGTGAACTTAAAAAACTCTTAAAGAGGGTTTATGCAGTCATTTGAACCTTAGAGTGTTCAGTTAGGGCGATAGTGGCCAAAATTAAAGACGAATATTGAGCAAGCAAGAATGATACATGTAGAGGCTTTTAGCTTCTTTGATTTACTTTTTCTATAGATGTACGTAAAGAGGTCTTGCTCTTTTTTTAAGAGGATTGAGATTAGCGTCATTTGGAGGAGAGCATATCCTTTAATGAAGTCCAGAAAGATTTCGACTTTGGGTCTTCATTATCCAGGTGGAGACGCTCTGAGATGGTCCTATTTTCCACGTTTGGACACTGAATCTCATCTTCCAACATCATCGTCATATAAGAAGCGATGGGTTCATCGGACGTAGGGGCATCGACACGATAATACTTGGACCAAGCAGTACATCCAGTTCTTAGTGGATGGTGACCCCCGCTACAGTTTTGCTTTTGAATATCTGCCCAAATCATGTGCTTCTGGTACCACAGTTGGACCACGTTGTATGGCTTTATCATAGGTGCCACCATAATACTCGATTCGGAGACGGTTTCGTTGATTTGTTGCCAGTTTTTCTTGTTCAACAACGATTTGATGAGTTCTATGTCTAGGCCGTCTTCGTTAGCATCCTTGTCGTAGTCGACAATAGAATACTCGGACGTCCAGCTATATGGCACTGAGATGGGAAATCTATCTGGTGTGTCGTCGCTCTTGTCTTTCTCGTCTCTCCACATACAGTCAGAGACAGGAGACCATTCTGTCATCCAATCACCGCTTCTTACCATCTGGTACTGATCCCAGCCGTAACATGTCTCTTCTGCTTCATAGGTACTTGCTTTGCTCTTGACGTTGCCAATAACCACACCACGAGAAACATCGTGGAAGATCACGGAACTATCGACGATAGCAGGCGCAATGGACCTGACAAATGACTCCCTGAAAAAGAAATCGCTACTCGAAAACACAGTATTACTGCCGTCGTGTGACTCGACCCCTGGTAGCAGAAGCAGGGCATCCAAATCAACTGCGGATGCTGTAGAGAGCAAAGTCGCGAAGACGGATGACGCAATTACGATATATTTATTGAACATTTTGATGTGTTTACAGAACTGGCTATCTTGAACTGCGAATAGCCTGGTTTCTCTTGAGCTATTTATAAGAAAGATATTTACAACAGGTGGTTGAATTTGGCTGCAAAAAGATTTAGTCGAAGGTCGTTTAAAGAAGGAAAAAACGCACTCGGATATTTTAGCTTTGCACGTGAAACGCACTACGAGCAAGACGGAAAGCCAAATAACGCTCACGGCATGGCATCTTGCTATCCAACGTATCTGTCAATCTGTCAAGTGAAGCCAGTGAGACAAGAAGCTTCCCCTAGTTTTCCCCTAGCGCCTCATCGTAGCAGTACTCTTGCGAGCTTCCCCACATAAAGCAAGACAAAGGGGATAAGAAGGGATCATCCTGCACCAACTCTTAGCCTAGTGAGCCATGGCGACAATGATCTTATCCACAGGTGTGGTTCTTGCCTTGGGATTTGCCTCGCCTCCCTCCTAAAGGGAAGGTGGGACGAAGCCCTTTTCCCTGAGGGGAACGTCATATATCCCTTTAGGGAAAGATAAGGGAAAACTAGTAGCCAGAAAACGTAAATCTGCGATGAGATGAGAAGGAAAGAACATCTATATAAGGAAGCGCATCTCGCACTAGGACTTTGATTCCTGTCTTGTGTGCTTGCTCCCTCTTGTTCTTGATGCCAGGTCGATAACAGCCAAAAACAGTAAAGCTCCCGCCTAAACCTTATACGCCCGTTTAAACAATGCAAGTCAAAAACATCGTCGCTGTTCTAGCCACAGTCACTGCTATACAAGCTCAAGCTTCCAACTCGACTATCAGTCCAAACACCACTAGTCCAAACACCACTAGTCCAAACACCACTAGTCCAAACAACACCACTCCTAACGTGACCTCGACCATCTCGACCGGGGCTGCCGTTGCCAACTCCATGGCAGCTGGTGTTTTCGGCGCAGCCATTGCCGCCGGTGTCGCCTTCTTATTCTAAGGCCATCCTTTTATTTTTTTTCTTTTTCGTTCTACTTTCACAACTGTTGCTTAATTGGGGGAGCTTCTGACTTTCGTTCTACTAGCTTCTTTGTTCTTTACATTTGACTCTATTCTTACATAGTTAATTCTTAATACCTGCTACTAATTCTAATAATAAATAATTCTAAACGTATATACGCTGTATATGTGTGCTATAATCAGGACTTTCTTTTAATATGGCTTCTCTATTCTGTTATACCCTTTTTTTCCCACTCTATGTTGCTAGATAGAAAATGCGTCACTAATTCGAAAAAAAAAAAAAATAAAAATCAAGAATAATACGGTTCTTTGTGACAGATAGATAAAAACTTTTCCTGTTCATACCACGTCGCAGTTGAATAAAGTAAAGTGTATCAAGAACCCCCGCATCTACTCTAAGGAACAATGAACTGTATTTTTAGAAAAGGCCAGTTGTTAGCGTCCGTATTGGTGTCATTACTGGCAACACAGACTATGGGTGCTGCTATCGATTTACCCAGGGGCCCACATAATGTCAAGCCCTTCCGTAGTGATCAACCGCATTTGCAAAGACGAGCAAATGAGCCCTTTTTCGAAATAGATGTTAAAAGTTTGAATGCTAACTCACCCATATCAGACTTGTGTAAGAGAGATTTACACGTAATCGACTCCGCCCAGGAGCTTTTCCAGCTACAAAACCAATGTGAATACATATTGGGATCTTTGCAAATCACTAATTATGACTCTAACGTCCTAGATTTGAACAGTTTGAGAGCCATCGGTGGCGATCTGATTGTTCAAGATTCGCCCGAGCTAATTAGAATGCAAGCTCCCAACTTGAATAAAGTCGAAGGTCTTTTCCAGCTACAAGGCCTGACTTCATTAGTTTCCGTTGAGATCCCCACCTTGAAGTTCTGCCGGTCGTTGGAATGGAAAGTGGTCCCCATCTTAAACTATGTGTCCATGGACTCTCAGAATATCGAGATTCTTGAAGATATTATCATTTCGGACACTTCATTGGCCAACATCGAGAACTTCAACAAGATTCAAGAAATCGACACGTTCAACATCAATAATAACAGATTTTTGGAGACCATTCACTCAAACATTAAGACCATCAGGGGCCAGTTTAGTGTTCATGCTAACGCTAAAGAATTGGAACTTGAAATGCCATACTTGAGAGAGGTGGAGAACATTACCATTAGAGACACATCTTTGGTCTATTTGCCCCAATTGACCAAGGTGAAAAGCTCTTTAGAATTTATCGAAAATTATTTCTATGAGTTAAACTTGAACAATTTGCAAAAAATTGGCGGGACTTTAGGAATCATTAACAATGTGAATCTAATGAAGATCGATTTGGAAAACGTAACCGATATTCAAGGTGGCTTAATGATTACTGATAATGAATCCCTTGAGGAAATTAACTTTTTGCCCAACTTGAAACAAATTGGCGGTGCAATTTTCTTCGAAGGCTCCTTCAAAGATGTCATGTTTGATAGTTTGAAATTGGTGAAAGGTAGCGCATTTATCAAGAGTTCGTCAAATGTGTTGGATTGCAATAAATGGACAAATCCGTCGAATGGCAGGTCAATTATAAGAGGCGGGAAGTTTACTTGTATTTCTGGAAAGAAGGAAAATACGTTGAATGTAAAGCAAGATGGCACTGTCCTCGAAAAGGGCTTCAAAGACTTAACGCAAGAGAGTGAAGACTCCAAAAGAAGACTCATCTCAAAATTCACAAACTCGACGGCTCCAAACATGCAATTAAACCTCGTTCTTATTGGCATGTGTCTTCTTTCCATGTTATTGCTTTAAGATTACTCAGCTAGTATAACAAAAAGTTTTTTTTGTTTTTTAATATTTTCTCTATCTACATACAAAAGTCATTTAAGTCATTTTCTCAATCAAATATTGTCATATTCTTCGTCACGTAATCGTATACGCAAGGTGGTAGTTCTTCCTTTAGGTTGTCCACCTGACCGCTTTTCAATTTGTTTCTTATCTCAGATGAAGAAACATTTCTTAGAGATGGATAATCATTTTGCATAACATGGATTCGAGAACCCCATTCCTTTGGAATGACTGGTTCGAATTTGCCCTCAAGGAT
Source organism: Saccharomyces uvarum (assembly GCA_947243795.1). Lineage (NCBI taxonomy): Eukaryota > Fungi > Ascomycota > Saccharomycetes > Saccharomycetales > Saccharomycetaceae > Saccharomyces > Saccharomyces uvarum. The sequence goes on from OX365930.1 coordinate 40,240, forward strand.
ATCATTGGCATATTTCAATTGCGATTCTGCATTCAGATGGCAGTCCCCCCTCGCCAAACAATACAATTGACCTCTTGACATGAAACTTTTCATTACATCGCTGATTTTTAAGGGGTGGTAATATTTCTCATCAAAGATTCTAGCAATTGTATCAAACCCGACCAGATAACCTATATTTGTATTGCGGCCTTGAGTAAACTGTTCGTGTAGAACTTTGTCTTTGTCAATGAATTTCGAATGAACGGTCAGTCCAACAGATACCACAGAGTGAGGTAGTTTTTCCTGTAAGTAATCAGCAAATAAACACATCATTTCTAAACGGTGTGGGAAGGACGCTGGTTTGGGTAATTTATCCGCATTATTTACTGCTAAAAGCAAGAGAACATGCGACTGGGTGTCAGTTAACTTGAAATTCTTAACGGTTTGGAATAATAGCTGGAAGTGGGCCAGATGTGGTGGATTGAATGATGAGTCAAGGACAAATAATTTTGGAGATTCCGGGTGCTGAGGCCCCTTGATAATTTGGAATAGCGATCCACTTTTTCGAAACTGTTCGAATGCTTTTTTCATATTTTCTCTACTGGTATTTTTCACTTCTTTTCACTTGCAGTAAGTCATTTTTTGATTTCATGATATTGATCAATTTTAAAAAACTAGATAATATATCAACGAGTTCAACGTTTCTATAAACCAAAAAAAAAAAAAAAAAAAAAAAATGGAAAGAGAAAGCCTTAAAGGACATGTGCCTGATATATATATATGTGTGTATAAAACATCTATTTAACTAACCATTGAGATTTCAATTTCTTGTTTGAAACAGAAGGGCGAATAAAATATGTTATCACCAACAGGATGAATATAGTAATGAGTAGTTTACCCTTTTCGAAAGTAGGACTCATTAAATCAAACTGGCCTGAAGGTGTAATTCTCGTACAGAAAACGTCATGGCCCAGATCACAGATGATACTTGTAGATTCCAAGTTTGTCGGAATAGAAATTAACTTAGAATCGGGTCCCAGTATTAGATTTCTATAGTGTGTAATGACGAAGTTATCATTGATTGGGACGATTGGCGCATATGGGGCGGCCATAAACTCCTTTTTATCTTCATTAGTCATTTGATCTTCTGGTTTACTTCTTGCATTTAATACGAGCTTTGGTATATAAGTGATTTGACCATTTTCTAATTCCATAACAATTGCCTTTGTGGTAATGTCATTTGTTGTTTTGGAGATTGTCAATTTTTTGATGATTTCGGGGAAAACATACTGTTTGGAGATAAACTGAAGCTTGTTAGTTTGACCAGTTAATGGATCGTAACCTCTTCTTGTGTTGGATAAACGTTCATCTGGCGTTAGTGATTCGTATAGCTCTACGACTACCAGTTTCTGCTCAGGAACAGGGTCTAAACTGAAATAGGAATAAACGACCCAATATTCACCGAAAACAATATCTGTTGGTAATCTGAAATCTGGGGAATCCTTGTGTTCTTGAGTGATCAAGACTTCACCCGTTATGGTATCAATCAGGTTAAAAGTGATGGTATGATGTTCTTTATTAGTGACTAAATAAGCCGCTAAATTTGGGTATAGATATTTATAAAGAACTGATTTGTCACCCAAAGTTATACCAAGGGAATTCAAGTTTGTTTCATCTCTTTTATTAAATGCCACAATTTTTTCCATTGGCTTCACGGTTCTTTGCCAAGTGTCCTGAACTTCATCATTCACTATCATATGACCAAAAATACCATTCGAGTCATGTTCAGTAATGAATATTGAGGAGTTTGTGTGGCCCACGAGGGGATCCAGCTTCAACAATTGGTGGTTCCCGTTATCGAACTTAATCAAGTATTCATATTGGTTATCATCTAGTTTGATAACTGATTCAACATCTTTGCTTAGTAAAGAAGTTGTTGATTTGATCACCGGAAAACCAGTGGCGAGCTCTATTGTCAAATAATGACCATCACGAGAGAAAATAATAAGCTCCTTATGGTTGTTGTCCTTCCAAAACATCTTAACACCTTGCTCAATTTGCAGATCGAGTTTCCAAACAAGTTGGCCCTTATTGACCATATCAAGGCCGCCGATGATCCCATTACGGGTCAAAACAATTAAGGTTTTAGCAAACCCAAATTTTAAGTTTGATGTAGTGGTATCTTTGGAGTCCAAAGCTAGGAGCCTTGTAAAAACACGACCCGGTGAGAAGTGGTTTTCTTTCAATAGATTCGTGAAGCGGTTCCAATTGGTCGTCACTCTGAGCCAGTAAGCGTTCAAAAGTGAAGAAGAATCACGTTCAGCGATCATATCATTATTCAATTCCAAATCTTTAGAGTCGAAAACGTCCAATACAGCATAATCTACCACGTTAGTCAGCGATTCATCACGTTGCCAAGCTGGCGCCAATTCCGTACCATTAACGGAGAACCCTAAATATTGAGTATTGTTGACGTTCAACACTAAGACCAAAGGGTCTTGGTATTGAAAATATTCCACCTTGTTAAACCCGTGGGGCAAGTCCAGTTTCCATTCCGCTAAACTTGACTCGTTGTCGAGGATGTGCAGTTCGTTGTCCTTAATAACCACCTGATCGTTTGGATACGAAGATTGAGAAAAGACGGTTGTGGCAGGGGCGTGACCTACGCCTTCATCCAATAAGAACCAGTCGTGCAGGTCAAATTTCTGCCAACGTTGGCTTGACGAATCCACGCAAACCACAGCGTTGTGGTCATCGTTGTCCAGCTGGATCTCATCAATGGTGTAGGGCAAAACGTTTCTGAAAAGAATCTGCCCAGAAGAGATGTTGAAAGAGGAAATCAAAGAAGAAGTTTCGGTGGGATTGGACACAATGAGGACCCGATTGTTGTCTCGAGCATCGGGGATGATTTTGTCCCAAGGGCCCAAGTTAGCCAATTGCCAATCTGTGATAAATGCATCATCTGAAAAAACCGCTTGGACACAACTCGTACTTAGAAAGAGGGAAATGAAGACGCACACCAGGGCTGTACACGTTATCTTCATTGTTGTGTATGAGGCAGTATAGGTGTGGGAACGCTGATGTGAATATATATGTTAGTTACTAATGTAGTATATATAACAATAAATCCTGGCCATAATTTTCTGGCCAATCGGTGAAAAATCACGGGCCACGAAGAGCTTAATAAGATATTAATATATTATACGCACAAACTAATAATTAGCAAAGGGCTTAATGTGTCTTTTCATTAGTGATGGCCTTAGGGGTGGGGCCCGGACCCGGAGAGTCGGTTGCGGCGGGAGTCTTGGTGTGAGAGGGCATGGTGGTGGGTATGAATTTTATGCTTAGAGAAGTTTCCAAGGCCAAAGTCATCCACGGATCGTACAGCGATCTAATTGTATCTAGGTCTATATCTTGCGGAGCGTTGGTGTCGTGGGGCAGGACGACTCCTCGTGAGAGCATGGTGTTGGTTCTTCTTTTCTCTGGTGCGGGGGCGGCATCCTTCGAGGATGCTAGGAAATGCATTCTCTTTTCGACGTTTTGTAAATGTAGCTTCTTACACTCGGAAAGGTCTTCCAGGTCTGCAGAGGACTGGGATATGGAGTTGATCAGCTCGATGGAGTTTTCTCTGATGTTTCTTTTGTTTTGGAAAAACTCGAACATGTCCAAGTGGAATTCCATGCGATTGAGGTACTCGTTGAAGGACATAGGCTTGTATTCCAAGGGTCCGAACCACCTGATGATGGGGTTTTGCGCCTCCACTTGGGCTCTAGCGAGGGCGACGCTCTGCTTGACCTCCGGGATGTTTGTCGACAGCGGTGTGCCGTTCATGGCGTCCTTGACCTTTATCTTGGTAGGGTCTATGCCCTCATGGTAGTACTTGACGATGTTGTTGAAAAACTTCTTGTCACGCACGGATTTCATTTCGTCGCACCAAGGGTCGTATTTGAGGAAGTTCAAGCGTGTCAGTTCGAGAAGAGATTGGGACAACAGCAGCGAGCCAATCAACCCCCACACAAGTTTCCTCAAAGTGATGAATCGGGTCTGACGAGGTATGATGGAGGGTGGAGTGAGCACGATGTCGCCGTGGGTGGTGGAGAAGCGGTTGAGCGTGGGGAAATCGGCAATGTCCTTTCTGATAGTAGTCTTGCCATTGACGATCATTTCGCTGGGCAGCTCGCCAAAGGCCAATTCCGAGCTAGTGCGAGTGGCGGTGCGACGCAGTGGCGGTAGTCTGTAGAGTCTCTTGAGTCTCCAGAGGGCAAAGATGCCCACTGCGGACTGGACGGCGACCAGCGTGTATAGTCCCGGCATGTTGTCAGGGGCGGGCACCAGGGGCCCCCATAGCTTCAGGCCCAAGCTTGGCCTTATGTAGAATTTCTTAATGTCATCATCGTCTTTGTCGTGGTCCTCTTGCGAGCGAGGGTGGTCGGGGTTGGTGTTGGCATCTGAGGGGGGCGTATATACAGCCATCTCGGTTGTGGCGGTGAGGGGAGTTTTTCTTGCGAGGGTCTGCCAACTGAAATAGGGCCGGTTTGCTGTCTAGATGACGATGATGATGATGGTCTTACGTGGCCAATTTTCCCGTTATGTGGGCGGTTTCCGTGTAGTGTGATGTTGCAGTATTTTAATTTTTATTTAAACTAAACTTTATATCTCTCTATTTAATGAACTTAGGGGAAACCGAAGATGAAAATCACAATTCATCGTGGATGGCTTCTTCTTCGTCGGCCAATTCATCAGCGTCGGCTTCCACGGCGGCCTTTTCTTGGGCTTCGTCGTACAAGGCCTTACCGTCGAATTCGAAATGACCGTTTTCCTTGATGAAGTCGAACAAGGAGTCCAAAGTTCTTGCGCCCTGGTAGAGGACGGATTCGGACTTCTTACCTGCTGGGTACAAGACGATGGTTGGGTAACCCTCGATGGTGACACCGGCGACGTCGTTTTCGGTGTGGTCGATCTTGGCAATCAAGACGTCGGAGGTGGCGTTGGCGTAGGTGTCGGCCAGTTCTAGGTATGTTGGGGCCAATCTCTTACAGTGACCGCACCATGGGGCGTAGTACATGACAAGGACGTCCTTCTTTGGGTCGTTGACGATTTCGTCGTGGTTCTTGCCGACCAATTGGAAGACGGAGGTTTCCTGGGTTTCGAAGACATCTTGGGACTTGACGATAGGAGCGGCGTCGCCCTTCAAGAAGTCCTTGACCAAGCCCTCGATGGACTTAGTTTCCAGTTCGATCTTGTCGGTTAGTTCGTCGAATGCCTCTTCGGAGAGTTGGGGCAACCCGTACTTGAAGTCCTGGGCCATGTCGTGGATGGCGAACAGAGGGAATTGTTCCTTCATGTTCAAGTTGCCGGCGTGTCTGCCGAACTTCTGGGCGTTGATGCTGACAAAGTTCAATAGGCCTCTGTTTTTCTTGGCAAGCTCGGTGAAAACGGGTCTGTACTGTTCGAGTTCTTCGTCGTCGTTGTAAAACAAGTAGGCCAAGGGCAAGCCGCTGTCGACGTACTGGCTGAACACGGAGCCGTCGATCTCACCAAAGTAGGGCAAGGCTTCGACTTGCAACCATTTTTCGAAAACTTCGGCGTCCACGATGTCGGCTTGCTTGCCGCTGTACACCACGGGGGTTTCCAAGGCGGAGGGCAAGTAGATGGCTAGTTTGAAAGCGTCTTTGTCGCCTTCAAGGGAGACGAAGTTGTAGTCGTTGAAGTGCTTGTTGGCGATGGCATAGAAGGTGGCGTTGAAGTCGGCGGCGATCTTGCCGGACTGGACGATGACTGGGGCGAGGAAAGTCTCGTTAGCGAGAAATGCCGGTAGGTCGGCGACGACGGTGACGGCCGGTTGGCTCTGCTTGAGCATGAACTGGACGATGGCCTGGGCGGTTCTGGGGCCCTCGTAGTCGACGGACGAGTTCACGTCGCTGTTCTTGAAGATCTTCAAGCTGGGGAAGCCCGGGATGTTGTGTTCCATGCACAGTTCCTGGTTCTCGGTACAGTCGATCTGGGCCAGGGTGATGTTTTTCTCGACCAGCGCCTCGGCGGCTTGGACGTACTCTGGGGCCATGTTCTTACAGTGGCCACACCATGGGGCAAAGAACTCTGCGAGCACAAGGTCGTGCGACTGGATGTACTCGTTGAAGGAGTCGGTGGACAACTTGACCACGGCGGAGTCTTCAGGGGCCACGGCCTCTTGTTGGGCAGAGACGGAGGAGGCGAGCAGCAGGGAGGACCATGACAGGATGGCGCCAGCAGAAAGCTTCATAATGTGCAGGGGGGTGGGGGGGGGGGTGGAAGTGTTTCTTTTACTTTTGGCTTGGTAGCTTGAGCGGTCAAACGAGCTAGCACGAGAGAAAGAGAGAGAATAATATATATATATGTATATATATATATATATATATATATATTCACGCGTTGAGATTTGTTGTGTTGCAACCGAAAGCTACACGGTGGCAAATTGGAGACGAAAAGAGGCGCCGCCCGGCAGGGTAAGAAAACAGCACGTGACGAGACAAGAACTGGGCCACGTGTCCCTAAAAGTTTGTCCCTCCGCTTTTTTACGCGCGGCGCACACCACCCGGGAATGCGGGGTGGTGTGCTGGTGGCCCCCCCCCCTTCAGGGGGGGGCCACCAGCCCAGCGTCACACCACACTGCGTGAGGTCTACCGCGGACGCGCGCCCATATAAATACCCGCCGGTCACGACCCCCCCAGTGCACTCGCTACACTAGCACCAACACCAACCCCAACATCAACAACAACACCACCACCACCACCAAAACACCACAACAACATGTCTTTTGACGACCTACACAAAGCCACCGAGAGAGCGGTCATCCAGGCCGTGGACGAGATCTGCGACGAGTTCGAAGTCACGCCCGAAAAGCTGGACGAGCTAACCGCGTACTTCATCGAGCAGATGGAAAAGGGCCTAACCCCGCCCAAGCAGGCGCACGCGCTGGCCTCGGACAAGGGTCTGCCCATGATCCCTGCCTTCGTCACGGGTTCCCCCAACGGAACGGAGCGCGGCGTGCTACTAGCCGCAGACCTGGGCGGCACCAACTTCCGTATCTGCTCCGTGGACCTTCACGGAGACCACACGTTTTCCATGGAACAGATGAAGTCCAAGATCCCAGACGACCTGCTGGACGACGAGAGCGTCACGTCCGACGACCTATTCGGGTTTTTGGCGCGCCGTACACTGGCATTCATGAAGAAGTACCACCCGGACGAGCTAGCCCGCGGCAAGGACGCCAAGCCCATGAAGCTGGGTTTCACGTTCTCTTACCCCGTGGACCAGACGTCTCTGAACTCCGGTACGCTGATCCGGTGGACCAAGGGGTTCCGGATCGCGGACACCGTGGGGAAGGACGTGGTGCAGCTGTACCAAGAGCAATTGCACGCGCAGGGTATGCCCATGATCAAAGTCGTGGCGTTGACCAACGACACGGTGGGAACGTATCTCTCACACTGTTACACCTCCGATAACACGGACTCGATGACCTCGGGAGAAATCTCGGAGCCGGTCATCGGGTGTATTTTCGGGACCGGTACTAACGGGTGTTACATGGAGGAGATCGACAAGATCACCAAGCTGCCCCAGGAACTGCGCGAAAAACTCGCCCGCGAGGGTAAGACGCACATGATAATCAACGTGGAATGGGGGTCCTTCGACAACGAGTTGAAACACCTGCCTACGACGAAGTACGACATCGTGATTGACCAGAAGCTGTCCACGAACCCGGGCTTCCATCTGTTCGAGAAGCGCGTGTCGGGCATGTTTCTGGGTGAGGTGCTGCGGAACGTCCTCGTGGACCTGCATTCGCAGGGACTGCTGCTACAGCAGTACCGCTCCAAGGAGCAGCTGCCTCGTCATCTGACGACGCCGTTCCAGCTGTCGAGCGAAGTGCTATCGCACATCGAGATTGACGACTCCACGGGGCTGCGCGAGACGGAGTTGTCACTGCTGCAGAGCCTCAGACTGCCCACCACGCCCACGGAGCGCGTGCAGATCCAGAAACTGGTGCGCGCCATATCCAGGCGTTCCGCGTACTTGGCTGCGGTTCCGCTGGCCGCCATTCTGATCAAGACCAACGCCTTGAACAAGAGGTACCACGGTGAGGTGGAAATCGGCTGCGACGGCTCTGTCGTCGAGTACTACCCGGGCTTCCGCTCCATGCTGAGACACGCCCTGGCCCTGTCGCCCCTGGGCGCCGAGGGTGAGAGGAAGGTCCACCTGAAGATTGCCAAGGACGGCTCCGGTGTAGGGGCCGCCCTGTGTGCGCTGGTTGCCTGAGCGCCCTTTCTGTATATATGTATATATATATATATATATGTATGTATACGTATGGTTTTCTCTTTTTAATGAACAATATCATCGAAGACGGCTTTTTGCTTTTTAGGGGAAAACAACGAACAATTTTCACTGCACTTCACTTCACTTCATTGCATTTCTCCCTGTAACTACCACTCACAGGCGCACCATCACACCATCACGGCTGCTCACTCACTCCTCCCCTCCACATGTCACAGAGCAATAAGATCGCGTACGTGCTGAACACCGACACGCAGGAGGCCGGCGAGCCGCCGGCCTCCGTCGGCTGCTTCGACAAGAAGCAGCTCGCCAAGCTGCTCGTCCACACGCTTAAGGAGCTGGGCTACGACTCCGCCGCGGACCAGCTGCTCCTGGAGAGCGGCGGGTACCAGAACGAGTCGAACCACATACAGACGTTCTTCAAGCTCGTCAAGAGCGGCCAGTTCCGGCTCATCGACTGGCGCAGCGTGTGCTCGCTGCCCCTCGCCCATAGCTCGCCGCTCAGGCCCGCACTGCTGCAGACGCTGCTCTCGCCCGCAGTGCCCACCTCGTCGCTGTTCGACCACATGCTGCAGCAGCTGCAGTCCCTGCAGCTGCTCATGGCGTCCGTGGGTCCGTCCACCTGCTCGGACGCCGAGATCACCACGCTCAGGAACTATGTCGAGATCATGATCCTCGTCAACAGGCAGATCTTCCTCGAGTTCTTCCACCCGCCCGCTGCTGCCTCTTCCGCCGCTTCCACCGCGGGTCCGCCCACCACCCTGCCCGTCCTGTACCTGCGCAAGGTTCTCAAGAGCTTCATCGAGATCTGGGACGCGCTGTTGGTGTCCAACGACCAGTTCCTCAACGAGGAGAACATCTTCAACCCGGAAACCACCCTGAGAGAGCTCTCGACGTATCTCACCAACCCGAAGCTCACCGCGCACTTGAACCTCGAGCGCGACCACCTGATCGACGCCATCTCTAAATACATCGACCCGAACGAGCTCGTGCCCAAGGGCCGCCTCTTGCACCTCTTGAAACAGGCCATCAAGTACCAGCAGTCCCAGGACATCTTCAACATCCTCGACCCGGACGATGACGCCCCCTTCGCCTCCGCCTCCGCATCCCACCGCATCAACCTACTCCAGGACAACATCTCCCACGACTTGACCGTGACCTTCCAGGACTGGAAGACCATCCAGGACACCACCGACGAGATCTGGTTTCTGACTTTCTCACCCGACGGCAGATACCTCGCCTCCGCCACCTCCGAGTCCTCCAGGGGCTACTTCATCACCGTCTATGACGTGCAGCAGGACTTCAAAATCCACAAGACCTGCGTGAGCCTGTCGCAGTCCGTGCTCTACCTCATGTTCTCCCCGAACAGCCGCTATCTCGTCGCTTGCCCCTTCAGCGAAGACGTTACCATATACGACATGAACGCGACCTCTCCGCCGGACGTCTCTGCCACAGATTCGTTCTTGCCCTACTCTTCCACAAGACTGTCGCCCATGGACTCCTTCAAACTGGACACCTCCCCATACCTGGAGGACACGGAATCCTCAGCGTCGTCCTCATCGAGACCGGCAAACGCAACCTCCAGCCAGTCACGGGTGTGGTGCTGCGATGCCTTCCACACACCGCAACACGAAGATTGGATGGTCGTCGGATCGCCCGACAGAGAAGCCATTGTGCACTCTATCACCACAAAGGAGTCGCTCTTCAGCTTGAAGGGCAGGACATGTATCGCGCTGGGCCACGACGAAAACATCTCTGGAAGAAAACTAATAGACTCGGCAAAGGTCCTCCACTCGGTCAAAGCAAGCTGTAGCGGCAACTGGCAGTACGTCGAGGACGACGAAGCCTTCCCCCGCGTCCACGATGTCAAGATCAGCCACGACGACAAGTACGTGCTTTTAATGACCCACCAGGGCATTGTCGATGTCTACGACTTTAGCGGGTTCCCCTCCAGAGAAGTGCTATTCAAGCAAACAATCGACTTGAAGGATTTCTTGATTCCAAGAGTCGCAAGACTGGACATCGGCAAAAACATGACCTGCATCTCACTACCGCTAAACACCGCGCACCATGGCCACAGACACCAAATAACCGAGTCTCGACATTTGGTCTTGGTTAGTTTGCAGGATAACGAATTACAAATGTGGGACTATAAGGAAAATATCCTCATACAAAAGTACTTCGGCCAGAAACAACAGCATTTCATAATCAGATCTTGTTTCGCCTACAACAATAAGATTGTCATGAGCGGGTCGGAGGACGGCAAAATTTACATTTGGGATAGAATCAGAGGCAATTTGATCTCAGTGCTCTCCGGTCATTCCACACTGATCAATAACTCTTCAAAACCCGTTGGGAAAAATTGTAACGTGGTCGCATCAAACCCTGTCGATAAAGAAATGTTTGTGTCTGGAGGCGATGACGGTAAGATAAAAATCTGGAAAATTTCAAGAAACTAATGACCTATATACATATTAGTTTTATATATATATATATTTATATGGAACATTTGTGTAAAGAAAAGACTAAAAGAAAAAAAAAATAATGAAAAATCTTAATCCAATCTTCTTTCAGTCTCTGGAGAAATTTGGCTCAATTGCTCAGCTTCCCTTCTGCCTCTTTTAACGTCCAAACAATTTAATACGGGCAACGATATAATTAAAAGAAGAAAGAAGAAATAAAACGAATACCGAATATTATGGGTTCTGTCAGTAAGCAATCCAACAAGAAAGGGTCCTAGAATGGACGAACCTTTATCTGTGATGCTGAACATACTGAAAAATGTAGATTCTTTTCCCGGAGGCACAATCAAACTAAAGACTGATCTTGAAACGGCCGACAATCCACCTAATGATAGTCCGTACCAAATGGCCAATACGAACATTTCAAACTTATGTTTCAAACCGAACGCATCAAAGAAAAATCCCAGAATACCGTAAAATGGGATGAAACTTGCCCAAATGATAATGTACATCAAGGTTTGATTAGATGACCACCGGAATTTTTTGGCGAGGAACTGTGGAATGACAAAGGCACCCAACATGGCATTTACCACGGTCAGTATACTTATCATGATCAGGTTAAGGGTGCTCATATGTAGTTCTGTCTTGGAGAATAGAATTGCTGTAGAGTTTATCGTGGTAATGGAATCGCTAATGATAAACCACGCAACAAGGAAGATCATTACATCTTTCAATAGCCTGACGTGTTTGAAAGATTCAAAAAGCGACAGCCAACCATATGAAAGGTACGTTTTCCAACATAGTGTTCCCGTACGCCTTTGCTCATCATAGTATGCACTATGGGTAGATGCTACAGTGGAATTGTCTGCCGGGGCTGGCACCGTTACATCATCAATCAGCCAGATCATGGGTAGTTGCCACACAAACCACCAAATCCCCAAGAAAAGAATGGCGATTTGAATGTCTTGCTTAGCGCCCTTTTTCATTGAGACCAAAAACATGGACACAATCTGAACAATCAACGCACTTGAATAACCTAGCGAGGCACCTCTACCGCTGATCAACGTCGTTAGTGAATCCACATCATCAGGTTCATATACTCCCTGACTTTTACTTTTCAATGAATCCTTGACAAAGGTGGGTAAAAGAGAATTTCCCACCACATTAATAACACCAAAACAACCGTTAGCTATGATATAAAGCCCAGCTAGAGAATACACTTGGGTATCATTCAATTTGGAAATCGCAATAGTAGCCAATGCACCTATTATACTAAACCAGACCAGAACTCTGCCCTTGAATTTAACGCTCCCCCAAAGATCCACTATACCTGAAACAGATATCACAATAATAGTTTGGAACAAAACACTAGCGGAAAATACATACAATGCAAAACTCGAAGTGTCTACAAATATTCTATTGTTGAATAAACCCAAAACACACTTATCTGAATCACCTCCATTATCAGTCAAACAAGGTATGGTATGGTCATGCACCTTTACACCGTTAATACTGGCAAATTGTTGAAGTAACAAGGGAATATAAGTCGAAACCGCAGAAACAACAAACGGCTCACTAGAAAACGAATACAAGTACCATCCCTTGATGTTGTTTTGGGTTTTTTTTATTATACGGTTGGCCTCCGGTTCATTCATATCATGTATACTTCCATAGCTCATAGCCAAAATGGAAAAAAATAGTATGGATGAGCGCTTGCTTACAGGTAAGGAAAACTGCAGATAAATCAGCACGTTTTGATACCTTTCCTTTTGTTTACACTCTGCACCTACCAAAAAACTGAGGTATTTTCGTTAGGGTAAAGAGACAATATTAAGGAATTCATCTTAATTATTTTTCGATAAGCATCATGAACGGCGCTACCACAATAGACAATATATTATTAAAATACCCAAACAACGATGAATTAAGATATCGCAAGCCAAAAACCTATGTCAGATGACAACAAAAAGAATTCAACAACATAAAAGAAGAGAAAAAAAGATTACAAATAATAGTCTTATATATGGTTGATTATTTATGACCAAATAGGTAGTTTCATAGCTTCTTCCCAATTATTAGGTTTTTCTTAAAAAAAAAAAAAAAAAAAGGTGGTTTAAAGGATTGCTCAAGGAGAGTAGAACATTTTCATATCTCATGATGGTAGCCACTTAAACAAATAGAAAAAATGGGGTTGGAAGAGGCTGGTATTTTTATATTTCAAAAAAAAAAACAAAAAAAAAACAAAAAAAAAAGATAAATATATATCTTATTGTTTATGATAATAATGTACAATGAATTCAAAACGTGAAGACTGTTCAAAGTTTTTCTTTTTCTTTTTCTTTCTATATTAAACTGGTAGAACAAAATTAAAAAAATGGATTGTTTTAAAAAAAATCAGCTTAGCTGGAGGAATAATTAACTTTTGATTTTTTTCAATTTTATAGGTTTTTCAATTTTTTTGTATAAAATGCAATGAATCCACTATTTTTTGGCATGTGGGTAAAGCCTCTATAAGGAGGATTCAGGTTCACTGGCGGCAGCTGGGGCCGATTCCTCGTTGGTTTCTTGTTCTTGAGGAGCAGATTCAGTGATTGGTTCCTCCTCTTGTTGAGGAGCGGCTGGCAAAGAGAGCATGAACTCATCCAAAGCGTCGCCGACTAACTCGTTTTCAATATTGACTTCAGTTTCGACAGTTTCTGGCAACCAGTTTGACCAGTTTTTGGAGCGAACGAAATATCTGTCTAATGGAGATGATTCTTCCGCTTCATCGGTTTCAGCGACAGTGTCAGTTTCCTTGGTGACCAAAGAACCTTCGGCAACATTGACGGTCGCAGATTCGTTAGCGACAATTTCTCTCAAGGCAGCTAAGACCAAGTTAGCGTCACCGCCGAAGGACATGTTGACCACTCTATAGAATTTAGCGATCAAAGATAATGGAGCAAACCCATCCTTTGATAGCTTGGATCTTAAATAGTTATCGACGGTCAAGTTTTCCTCACTGAAGTAGTATTCGATTTGTCTCGCAATGTTGTTGATGGCCATTAGAACCGGTTGGACTGGATAAAACTGTTGTTGTAATTTCACCATAGGTTGTTGAGAGTGGTGCTGGTTGTGATGGAAGTGGTTGTGGTACTTTAGACGGTTGTTGTTAGTAGGGCGAGGGTTGTGGCCTTGATAAGGCTTGAACTGTGGTGGGAACCCTTGGTTCTGAGGCATACCGGCGTTACTACTGTTGTGAAACTTTCTTCTTTGAGGCCCATTGCTATTATGGTGATGACTATGGTGGTGACTACGGTGGTGGGGTGGTTGTTGCTGTTGTGTAGATTGGCCATTTTCTTGAGGGGCAGTGTCCTTGGACTCTTCTTCAATGACGATTTCGGAGCCATCATTCTTCACCTGTTGCTGTTGTTGCTTCTTAACATTGTGTTGGTGATGCTTCTTTTTCCTGTTGGCGGTGCTCGATGGTGTCGACGATGATGCATTCTTGTTGTTTTTGATTTTGTTGTTGTTGTTGCCGTTGTTGCCGTTGTTGCCACCGTTCTTAGAACCGGATCTCTTAGTACCAGAGACGGTAATGGAGGCCTTGATTGGAACCCACTTGGTGGCAGTAGACGACTTTGGAGTAGGTGTTCTGTTCTTCTTCTTTCTTGTCGCATCCAGGTCTTCTATTGAAATGGAGGAGACAGGGACATCGGCTGAGGCAAGCTTCCATGGGGAAGAAGTGGGCAAAGGTGCCGGCGTCAAGTTGACTTGTTTGCTCTTGGCACTCTCCTGTTCTTGTACTTCTGGGACTGGAGGGGTAACAGTAGTGGCAGGGGCGGTTTCAGCAGACATCGTGGGCAGTAAGTGAGATGAGAGGCGGGGGGGAGCAAACACGTTAGCAGGTCCAGATTAATCCTGATTATCTATTAACGACTTGGCAACTCAAAAGCTCTACATAAAACCGAAAAAGAGATGAGGAAAGGTTTACACTTGATTCTTTTCTTTCTTGTCCTACCAAAAGTGAAAAATTTTTCATTGCGTGGGTACACCCGTACACCCTTTCTGAAAAAAATTTGCGATGAGCATCCCTCAAAATCCGTATTATCCGTCGGTATTTGAGGCCAACAGAAGAGCATATAAGGATGGAGATGCGGCAGCCAGTGAGGGCGTGGGGCGTGGTTGAGAACCAAGATTCACCAACTCAAGATGGTGAGCGATAGTTGTAATAACAGCGGCGATAGAGGCGCCCATTACGAAAGGAGGAATGGCAGTGGTGCAGGCCACCGTTACCGTCCCAGATGCGGCAATAACGGTGCTTTGGTGACGAGACTGGGCAGTGGGACGCTGCCAGTCAGGGGGTTGATAAAGGACCATACAGTAAACAGCAAGGTCAAAGGCTGTGTGGAGGCGTTTATGGACGCCAGGGCCCGACTGGACACACCTTGGGACCGTGCCGGGTGCAACTGGCTAGACGGAGTGGCTTACTATGGCCGATTGAGGAAAACTGCGTTCCCGAAGGAGCTGAATCTGTTCAGAGCGCCTATAATTGATGCGTACATGGCGGATATGAGGCAAAATTTCGACGCCTCG
Organism: Saccharomyces uvarum; assembly: GCA_947243795.1. NCBI lineage: Eukaryota > Fungi > Ascomycota > Saccharomycetes > Saccharomycetales > Saccharomycetaceae > Saccharomyces > Saccharomyces uvarum. The sequence goes on from OX365930.1 coordinate 55,563, forward strand.
TATAAACAGTCCAGGGCGGCCTTGGAGGCCAAAGTGGCACAGCTGGAAAGGGAGTGGTATGCAGTGCACGGTGATGTGCATGCGAAACTGGAAACGCTAGTGGCAGACCGCAGGCTCTTGAAACGGATAAGCGACACGATTGCGCCCACCAGGACGAAGAAGTCGCTGCGGCTGCCCCCACTGACTAAAGAGGATCGTGCCGTCAGTATCTGTCCACAGCCCAAGGGCATGAAGGACACAGTCTGGTTCGAAGCCATCCAAAACAAAATGCTGGCAATGGACGGTACAATCAAGCTTCTGGAGACGGAACAGAAAATGCTGGTGGACGAGAGGAGCTGCGTCAGAAAGACTTTCTGGCCCGCGGTGGAAGCGTACCCTGGTTCAGATGAATTTGCGTATCTGGAAAAATGCATCAGGCTGATGGCCTCCCAGAAGGCCATATGCTTTTGCCTGGACATCGAGGCCTTCGAGGCCAACCAGCGGGTGGTCACTGAAATCGGGATCTCCATTTACGACCCCAGAGAGAACATGGTACCGTCAATGGTGCCCATCACGAAGAACTACCATTTGATCATTGAGGAGTCGCTAGAACTGAGAAACCAAAAATGGGTCTGCGATTACAAAGACTGCTATCTGTTGGGCGAAAGCTACGTCTTGAAGCTGAAGGAGTGTGTCCAGTTCATCCAGTCGCTGATTAACTACTACCTGGTCCCGGTGACAGATGAAGACAAGACGTGGTCGAGGGCCTTTGTCGGGCACCACGTGAGTGGCGACCTCAAGTGGCTGGAGACCATTGGTGTCAAGTTCCCTGGGAGAGGATACAAAGGTCAGCTGGACCACACGCTATCTCTGGCGGATGACCCCGGCGACATGGACGTGCTCGTCTTGGACACTGAGCAGTTTTACAGGAAGTCGTACGGCGAAAAGGGGAGTAGCCTGGGCAAGATCCTGCGGTTGTTCGAGATACCACATGCGTTCCTGCACAATGCCGGTAATGATGCGTACTACACCCTGCATTTGTTCATGAAGTTCTGCGATATCAACTTCAGGAAAATCAGCGGGATGGACGATGTTCTTAAAGTGATGGCCCAGGTCAAAGTCTGGGGCGAAAGAGACCTGCGGGAGCCCAAAGTTGTGCCCATGTCTTATGCCATCTCCATTGACGAGGCAGCTAAGAACCGGGGGTACCGCAAGGGCGTTAAGAACAGCAGGAAAGAGAGGGTCTGCCAGACGGAATTCGGCGGGCTGACGTATTTCGGGACAGGCAAAGATGCCTTTTCAAGCACGTTGTCGACATTCTAAATATATTCATTGATCTTTTTTTTCTGTAAATACATACGTAGGTATATAGATATATATTCAAGGGAGAAAGCTCGCGTTTTTTCTTTTCTTAGTTTGCCAGGATAGGTTCCAAGAGTTCTTCCAATTCGCCAGTTTCACGCAACTCTTGCAAGTCGTCGTTCCCCCCAATATGCTTATCGTTGATGTAGATGTTTGGCACAGTTCTTTGGCCGTTGAGCTGGTACAAGGCTGCCTGGATGTCCACGCCGTCCTTCATCTCGTTCAGCTGCAAGACCAGGACCTTGGACTTGGGCACGTTCATCTTCTGGAACAGCGTGTTCAAAGCTGCGTGGCAGTATGGACAGTATGTCTTGGACGCAACGAAGATCTCCTTCTCCGCGATAAGTTCCTTGACGTGATCGATAGTTTCTTGGGATACCATTATTTGTAGTTATGTGTGTGTGTGTGTGTACGAATGCTCGTATAGTTGTCAATTGCCTTGTTCACTCCACGCATCTCCTTAATTTTCCCACCCATTTTAAATACTTCTACACTGGATATCCTACGCAAAATTTCCCATCACGTGAACCTGGTATTATGCAGTAAGACGAGAAACCGGAGGCGCAAGGGGGGGCAGCACACAAGACAAGACACCCTGATAAGCTGCAACTGCCATGACAGCTTTACTCGACCTGCAGCGGACGCAACCTGTGCGGTGATGGCACTCTTCAAAGCTGGTGAGCACCTTTTATAGCCTGCACCTGGGTCTCTTTGGCGCGTCCGTGAGTAGCGATAAAAATTAGTAGTGGTTTATCGATCATTTATGGTATATCAGTAATCTTTGAGTGGTTGAAAGCGAGGTGGTAGGAGGTCGATAAGGCGTGTAAGCAGTCAGAACACGCAGAATGGGGTTTCTCACGGATCATCCACACACCGCAATTACCGAGACGATCTTTCGGATCGTCTCTTCAAGAGACTACACACTGGAGGTGGAGCTGGCACCCTTGATCCAGATGATCAAGGCTGACCACAACGACTACAATTACACCATCAACCAGGAGGAGGCTGCTCGGGCGCTCAGAAAGAAGATCAAGTATGGAAACCGGCTGCAGCAGTCCAGGACGCTGGACCTTCTGGACCTGTTCATTTCGCAAGGTATCAAGTTCACCGTGATGTACAACGACGATAAGCTGCTGCAGAGGCTGCAGGGCATGGCCACTAACTCCGAGACCAGCGGGTCCGGCCAAAAGTACGAGTCGCGAATCATCAAGAAGTGCGCCGGCTACGTTATTGCGTGGACGAACTACATTGCGCAGAATGATCTGGACCGTGCCAGAGCCTATGCGGGTCTTTACCAAATGGGTCAGTTGGTCAAGCAGAAGTACTCGAAGATCAGCCGTTCCAGCCGTCGTGGTGGGCGTACTGGCGGCCGCTCCAACTTCATGGATGACAGTGCCGACGACACTTTGTACCAGTCCGGATCACTGACCAGTGCCGATAGGCTGTATAGGATCCCGCAGATCAACCTGAACAAGGAGGCGCCCAAGATCAGGCTCATCATCAGCGACGCCCTCGCGTCTGCTGTCTCCTTGCAAAACTCGCTGATCGGGTTGCCTAGGGCCAAGTGCTCCACGGACGACGAAGAGGCTACGTCCAAGTTCATCCAGGCCAGGGCCATCAGGAGGAAAGTCCTTAGATACCTGCAACTGGTCACCGAGGGCGAGTTTCTTGGTAGTTTGATTCATGCCAATGACGAGCTGGTTGCTGCGTTGACTGCATATGACGAGAGAAGCGCTCAGGACGATGCCGCCGACGAGGATGACCATGACTCGTACAACGACGACATTTACGATGAGAACGAGCAGGACAACAGCAGGTACATCGATAGCGACTCCTCGGAGGAAGAGAGCCTATCCTCGTGTCAGCCCTCTAGCGTATCAAACCCATTCGGCGATCATAACCAGATTTAAGCAAGTATGTACCGCTACGTACCTGTATAGATATATACTAGAACCTGTATAGCTTATCTATTCCTTCTTGAAATTTAGGGAAGCACTGTTAACACAGTGTCTAGAATCCTTCGGCAAGCTCAATAGTTGCTTCCACCCTTCGCCCTCGAATACGTGCCCTAGGTGTCCACCGCACTTCCCACAGCATATCTCCACCCTTGCAGGCATCAGGGACTCGTCGCGGTGGTACGTGATGGCCCCAGGGGAGACCTCTTCATAGAATGCTGGCCAACCACAACGAGCATCGAACTTGGCGTTACTCGAGTATAGTGGCGTGTCACAGTTGGCACAGTGGTAAACCCCAGTGTCCTTGGTGTGCAGGTACGCACCCGTGTTGGGTCTTTCGGTGGCCTTATCCTTGAGAACCATCAGCTGTAAGGGTGTCAGCCCATCGTTCCATTTTACGTCGCTTGATTCGCTACTCATTTTCTTGCTAGTATGCCAATATCGTGCCAGTGCAATGCTTGTTCTGCCCGGGAAAGTCCTGCGTAGTTTGGGGCCGTGAAACCTAATCAACTTGTTCATTTCTTTAATATTCTTCCTCTCCCTTATTTCAACTACTATCGGCGACATATTTCCCAATAGGCAAAACTGAAAAATTAGTATCGTTATTTTTGATAGGAATCTGCCTGGGTGCAAGAACGAACTCTTCGACAAGAAAGAGGGTCGCTACTAGATAAAATAACCACATGGAGGACGAGAAACAGACCATGAGGGAGGGCTCAAACGATGTCTCGCCCGGCCTGGACGTCAACGACACGATATTAATGAATAACGAAGATTATTCGCAATGGTCGGTTGATGATGTGGTTACTTGGTGTATTTCCACACTGGAGGTGGAAGAGGCTGATCCATTATGTCAGAAATTACGGAACAACGACATCGTGGGTGACCTCTTGCCGGAACTGTCCTTGCAGGATTGCCAAGAATTATGTGAAGATGACTTGAATAAAGCTATAAAATTCAAAATATTGATCAATAAGCTAAGGGACGTCAAGTTGGAATGGAAGGACGACAAGACCCAAGAGGACATGGTAACGGTCTTGAGGCATTTGTACACTACAACGTCTGCTAAACTACAAGAATTTCAATCGCAGTATACTAGGCTAAGGATGGACGTATTGGAGGTAATGAAGACCAGCTCGAACTCTTCGCCCATCAATACGCAGGGAGCCTTGACTGCGCCTTCGTCAAGCAACACAATTATACCCACCCATGACGGTGTTCCCCTACCACAAACGGAATATTTTGACACAGCTCACAACCGACAATCACCATCAAGGAGAGAATCGCCAGTGACGGTATTTAGACAGCCCAGCCTCTCTCATACCAAATCGTCATTCAAGGATAGCAAGAACAAACTACCGCAAATATCCACAAACCAATTTCACTCGACGGCGACCTCCACATCAAACACACCAGGACCGTCACCCAATGAGGCATTAAAGCAATTGCGTGCCTCCAAAGAGGACTCGTGTGAAAGAATCTTGAAAAATGCAATGAAAAGACATAACTTAGCTGATCAGGATTGGAGGCAGTACGTCTTGGTCATCTGCTATGGGGATCAAGAGAGACTACTGGAACTAAACGAAAAGCCTGTGATCATATTCAAGAACCTAAAGCAACAGGGTTTGCACCCCGCCATTATGTTAAGGAGACGAGGTGATTTTGAAGAAGTGGCAATGATGAATGGGAGCGATAACGTCACTCCTGGTGGGAGACTCTAACTTATAGCCTACATACGTACCTTACCATTTCACAAGGACATAATAACATAAATGCTAGCGGAAATATAGTAAAAAAAAAACTGATGCCTTTAAACTTATATTATTTTATATTATATTATATTATATTGTACTAATTTTTAATAGATATGTTGAGATATTGAATATGATGAGGGGGATGAAAATTTAACTATATGGATTGAATTTTCTCTTGGCTTTCATTATCTTGATTCTTTCTTGGTCTTCCTTGAACTTGCTTAACAACTGATTAATCTCTTGCTTTTTGCGCTCTCTGACTTGGAACCTGTAGAAATCTTGCTTTGCCTTCTTGTCAATATTGGAAATTGGCTTAGCCTTGTTCTCGTGTTTAGATAATGGATTCTTGTTCAGAATTTTCTTTCTTATCGAATTCAATGATTTAGTGTTCTTTCCCACAACTAGTGTGAATCCATCTTCGTCCACTATAGAGCTTTGAATGTCCTCTTGTGCTTGAGCTTCACGCTGTTCAAAGATCATCATATGCGTGTGAATATCTTCTTTCAAGTAATCGATGTCTAGTGGTTTGTAGAAATTAATGAAAGTAGTGAAAGATGGAGTGGTATATGTCCACTCAAACAGTTCCTTTGGGTGTTTAGCATGCAAATTAGAATATTTCCTTAGAGCATTCCAGCAATTATTTATACTTGCGTCATCGATAAATTTCAATAGAGCTGTATTTCTTGGTGTGTATCTTTTCTCGTTAGCGTCAGCAGTAGACATCAAGTCAGAGGTCAACGCGGATAAGTCCACTTCGTGTAAACCAAACTCATCGTTATGTAGTAACTCCTCCACGTGTGATACTGTATCGTATTTCCCACAAAGCTGTCCAACAAATTTTTTCATGTGCTCTATGTTGGATAATAATGGTAGGTTGACCAAAAACAAACAATTAGATTCGTTGGCGTTCGAGCTCTGGTGTTTTCTAGCGAACATAAAATGCAATGAAGCTTCTTTACCTTTGGGTAATGCCTTGTGGTCTGGTAATCTGAACGGCACCACTATAAACCCATTTTTCATGGTGTTGATGTCTTCGATACCCATCTTGTAACGGTGTTTTAAGCTAGGGTATGAACTGCTGGACGTTAATGGCTATGTGTTTCGGGGACATCTTAGATACATCCTTAATTGTTCTTCTCCATTTGTTCTTTAATGGCTAAAAGTGAAAAATTTTCCAGTTCTGCGCATCTCGTTTGAAGTGATGAGAATAGCGATGATATTTAATATATTATAAATTGATACCATTGCTATTACGCAGTAATACAAAAACATGACTAAAATTTTATCATTCATTACGCATTGCATCTATATTTACTCAAGACTATTTTGATCTATACTTTTTCGTTAAACAATTTAAAATTTCCAAACCTAAAAAAAGCTATTGGAAGTCCTTTGGGATCAACCCAAGCTTACTCATTCTAATTTTCACAGCGTTTCTGTGACCATCCAAACCTTCCTTCTTGGCAACACACATGACAGCTCTACCGATGTTTTCTAGACCTTCAGGGGTGATGTTTTGAGCAGTGATGAATTTTTGGAAGGTTGCAGTGTTTGCACCACTGTATTGTCTGGCATAACCGTATGTTGGTAAAGTGTGGTTAGTACCACTTGAATAATCACCACACGATTCTGGAGTGTAAGCACCCACAAACACGGAACCTGCGTTGTCAACCAGTCTCACGTAGTCATTGGCATTGGCGATTTGTAAAATCAAATGTTCTGGTGCATATTTGTTGGACATTTCAAGAGCTTCCTCATAACCATCGCAAAGAATAATTGTGCTATGAGCGATACATTTGCGAACAATATCTACACGTGGCAATTGCATAGCTTGATTGTGGACGGCGTCTTGAATTTCTTGTATCTTTTTTCCGCTCAACTTGATACCAACAAGGATAACTTGGGAGTCGATACCGTGCTCAGCTTGTGATAGTAAATCACTAGCCACAAAATCTGCATCTGCATCTTCATCAGCAATGACCAGAACTTCACTTGGACCAGCAGGCATATCGATCGAACATAGAGCTTGCGTGTCATTTTGAACATACATCTTGGCAGCAGTGACAAATTGGTTACCTGGACCCATAACCTTGTCCACTTTAGGAATGGATTCAGTACCATAGGCCATAGCAGCAACGGCTTGAGCACCACCAGCTAGGACAATCTTAGAAGCACCGACCTTTTCTGCAACGTAAACAACTTCAGGTGAAACTTTACCATCGGATTTTCTTGGTGGAGAAGCAAAGATAATTTCCTTACATTGGGCTACTTGAGCTGGAACACCAAGCATCAAGGCAGTACTTGGCAAGATGGCAGTACCACCTGGGATATATAAACCCACCTTTTCAATTGGACGAGGGAATCTGGAACATAGAACACCGGGCTGGGTTTCCACTTCAAGAATCTCCTTGGGCAGTTGAGCAGCATGGAATTTACGGACGTTTTCAATGGATAAATCCAAAGCGTCTTTCATTTCCTCGGTTAAGCCTTCGAAATACTCTTCTGGGAATGGTGCATTCAGCACAGGTGTAGACAATTTGACACCGTCGAATTTTTCAGTGTATTCTAATAGAGCAGAGTCACCTCTATCTCTAACGTTCTCAATAATTGGATTAACTAAATGCATAATTTCAGAAGTCTTTTGGATTGGTCTGCTCAAGGCCTTCATGATACCTTCTTTGTCAGAGGCATTGACCACGTGTAAGTGAATTGGACCGGTTGGTGTTTCCTTTTCAGGTTTGGCTTGTTCCACGAACTTTGGTTTGGCATCACCTTTCCTTCTGGTAATCTTCAAGTGCTTCATATTTAGATTATTTTCAACATCCTTCAATGAAACGTTATTGGCTACTAATTTGGCCAATGCAAAGTAAAACAAATCGGCAGCTTCCCAAGATATTTCTTGCTTGCCCCTTGCCTCAGTCAGTTCTTCGGCTTCTTCTTTGATCTTGGCATCCAATAATGCGGAATCATTGAATAACCTTCTGGTATAAGATTCCTTTGGAGCGTCTTGTAATCTTTGTTTTAGTAAAGACTCCAATCCAACCAAACCATGCTTGAATTCACCAAAGCAGGACATGGTCTCCAAGTGGCAAAATCCAACGTTTTCTTGCTCAACAATAAACTTCAAAGCATCAGAATCACAATCGGTAGAGATTTGCAAAAGTCTTTGACCATTGCCGGAAGTCTCACCTTTGACCCAGATTTCATTTCTAGAACGAGAATAATAAACACCACGACCTAGGTCAATGGCTTTTGCTACAGATTCCTTTGAAGAGTATACTAACCCCAAACAACGTTCGTGTTGGTCGACGACCAGTGTGGCAAATAACCCATCGGGACGATCGGTGCGTACTTCAGCGATCACTTCTTTAATTAACAAATCCTTGGTCAATGCCTTTATGGACACGATTTTATCTTGCGAAAATTTTTGTTTCACTAAAAACTGATTGTAAAAGAGGTTGTTTTCTTCCACGACTATACGGTTCTTTGGCACATTCAATTCTTCAGTCAAATGGCCGACAATCTTAGCATCTTGGCTTGCAATGAAAAGAGAAGACACCCCATTGTTCAAAAAGGCTATGATTTCATCGTCACTGAACTTGGCATTTGGCAAGGACAAGGCCACCAAAGGCACTTCTTCCTCCTTGGCAAATTGGACTATCTCGTCTTTGTTTAGGCTCGAACCATCCAAGAGCACTTGACCAACAAGGGAAGCGTATGCCTTCTTGGTGGCCCATGAGGCCAGATCATCAATCAACGGTAGTATTGGTAGCACCATTTTTTTTTCAAGATTTTGTTATCTATTATGTTATTGTTACACAACGCAATTGTGGTATACTAATTCTACGAATGGACAACATACATTAGGTGAAATACAGTGTTCCATCTCTGTTATATACACAATACACTAGTATTTATTTTGAGTCATCTTTCTCTCTTTCCTCTTTAACGAATTACTGATAACAAAACATGAGTCACTGTGCATGGGTTTAGAAATTAATTAACTAATTTACCAGAGTCACTATTAGAGTCAGTTCGATTGCCTAAAAGAACTGTTGGTTGTCAGGGTCATGGTGGGGACACTCGGCTGTCATATGGCCGAGTGTATCACAATGCTCACACCATTGCTGTCTTCCAGCCGTGGAATCCACTGGTGCAGGGGGATCAAAAATGGGCAAGGATTCCACAGCTGGATGGGCTTGAGCCTGTTCCAACTGCTTAATCCTTTCGTTAGCCTCTTCGAGACTTTTTGCCAAGGTTGCCACTTCCTCTGATGAGGTGTCGTCCGGTTTGGTCGAGAATAGTTCCTTACTCAAGTTTTGGTATTCTTTGCTTAGTGAGTCGTTATGCATTTTCAATTGCTCGCGTTCCTTGGCCCATTTCGTCTTGTGCAACTCGAATTGGTCTTCTATACTGCGTAGCTGTTCCACCTGCCTCTTCAGGAGTTCGATGTCTTCGCTGCTGTCAGTGGGTTGGATATGGGCAAAGTTTCTTTCCTCGTTTTCTTTGATCTCTTCGTGCAATTGGCTTACGACAGCAAGCAGTTGTTCATTCTCAGCGTCGAAAAACTGCTTTTGTTTGGCTTGTTGCCTGTGTTCGAGTTCCAATTGCTGTTTGAGTTCGTCGATCTCCCTTTCTCTATCTTGTATCGTGGCTTCATATCTATCAAATGTCGGCTGTACTTCTTCAAGGACCATTCTTTGGTCGTCTAGTAGCCGTTTGTAGTGCAGTTGCTTCCTCTGTAGCTTTTCGATGGTCAATTGAGCTTCTCGTAATTCTATAGAAACCTCGTTGCTATTATGATCATTCACATGGCTATTGATCGCTTTCCAGTCGTTGCTGTTGTTACGGGGAGTCTTTCTCTCGGACGATACGATAGAGTCGATCTCCATCCTATCGTCTCCATTATCATGCACTGGTTCTTGTTGGCGATGATCCGGTGCCTCTTGATCCATCGTCTGTTGGTGGTTGCCACTGCTTCGACTAGTGATCCGGAAACTTCTCATCGGTGTGGGGGATTTGGGATCGTCCATGGGCGAAAACTGGTTCGTAAGCCTTGTGATGGATCTGTTCTTGGGTATCGATAACGGCTCCATCGTGGTTCTTCTCGAAGTTTGCGATATCGATGCCTTTTCAATCAACGATGCCACTTTTTGCAGCTGGATGAACAGTCCACTTTGAGGATACTCTGTTTCAAAATACTTCCTCCCCATGAAAGATCCGTTATTCTTACCAATGTTAGCCAGCAGGTCCACACCAGCAAACATTCCAGCTTTCGTGTCCACTGGGCCCACGTACTTCAGCTGTCCCCTCCCCAAGTTGGGGATCTGTATGATGCATCCTATTTTCCTTTGGTATCTATCCATAGTTTCCCACACACACACACACAGCCAGGTACAGCTCAGCGCCTTTTATGCTAGACCTTTGATGCTTGCCTCGTTCCAGTGTTTTTGGTGCCTTGATATATTGTCTTTGAAAAATCTCATTGCCCGCAACTCATATGAAGATGCATTCATTTTACAACAAAGGAAGGAGGAACTTCATTAGAAGGACATATACACAACCATACAAGTGTACAAGAAAGGTCAAGCATGGATACTGATAAGCTAATCTCGGAGGCTGAGTCTCATTTTTCCCAGGGCAATCACGCAGAAGCTGTTGCGAAGTTGACGTCTGCAGCGCAATCGAACCCCAATAGCCAACAGATGTCGACTATTGAATCATTAATTCAGAAAATTGGTGGGTATGTCATGGAGAACCGCAGCAGTGGTAACGACGCCTCACAAGACCGTGCCGTTGGTGGTGGCTCGTCCTTTATGAACACGTTGATGTCGGACTCGAAAGGTTCTTCTCAATCCCAACTGGGCAAACTGGCTTTGTTGGCTACTGTGATGACGCATTCGAAAAGCAGCAACAGCTCTAGCAGGGGGTTTGACGTGGGCACAGTGATGTCGATGTTGAGTGGCTCCGGTAGTGGAAGCCAAAGCATGGGTGCTTCTGGGCTAGCTGTCTTGGCTTCCCAGTTTTTCAAGTCAGGCAACAGCTCTCAAGGTCAAAGTCAAGGTCAAAGTCAAGGTCAAGGCTCTTTCACTGGGTTGGCGTCTCTAGCATCATCCTTCATGAATTCCAATAATGGGAAGCAACAAGGCCAAAGTCAAGGGTCCAGTGGCTCGTCATTTGGTGCGTTGGCCTCCATGGCAAGCTCTTTCATGCATTCTGATAGCAACCAGAACTCCAACAGTTCCCAGCAAGGCTACAACCAATCTAACCAGAACAATAATCAGAATTCCAACCACCAAAACAGCCAAGGTTACAATAACCAGCAGTACCAAGGTGGTAACAGTGGTCAACAACAACAAGGCCAATCCGGTACTTTTTCCTCTTTGGCGTCCATGGCCCAATCTTACCTAGGTGGACAAACTCAGTCCAACCAGCAACAGTATAGTCAGCAAGGTCAAAACCAGCAACAGCAATACCAGCAACAAGGTCAAAACCAGCAATATCAACAACAAGGCCAACAACAGCAACAGGGTCAATCGGGTTCATTCTCGGCGCTGGCTTCCATGGCAAGTTCCTACTTGGGCAACTCGAACTCGAACTCGAACTCGGGTGGCCAACACCAATCCAACGAGTACGGGAGACCACAAAACGGTGGCAACCAGAACTCTAACAGCAATGATTCCTTCAACTTTTCTGGTAACTTTTCCCAACAGAACCACAACGGTAATCAAAACCGTTATTAAGGAGTGATTTCTCTATTTTTTTCACCGTTCTTATTTACACACTTTGTCTACATATATAACTTTACTTTTTTACTGATCAAGTTTCAAGCTAAGCGTATTTCCAGGGACCATTATTCCCATTCTCTTGCTTCAATATACTGCCACACAGACCCTTCTAAATACGTCCGATCTCCACTTGCTGCTCCTTTTGGCATTTTTGTTAGTATTATTGTACTTTTCAAATCCGCGCTGTCTCACTTCGATGCGACGATGAAACAAATATGAAACGTCAGTAATTGAAACAGATCGCCCATCCCTGGCAAAATGTTTTATTTAAATAGCAGCCTTAGAGCGGCTGTCTGGAGTCCCTACTGCCTTCTGCCTACTTGGGCATGGTCCCTTTGATCTTTCTGTTTAAGAACTGCGTATTAATTTCAGTCAGCGGGTCTTATTTTGGATATCAAGCGGCAGCAGCGATGATTGACACGACAACAACCGTGATGACTACAGTGGTCAGAAAGTCCAGTTCTGTTGTAAGTTCAGTATCTTCACACATTTCCTCTTCCACGAGTGCAGCGACACCAACAACGACAACGGCAACATCTCTGTATTCTGCACCGTCCAATATTTTATTCTCTAATGTTGCGGCTCAGCCGAAATCCACCTCTGCAAGCACGATTGGGCTCTCGATTGGGCTACCCATTGGCATATTTTGTTTTGGATTGCTTGTGCTTTTGTGTTATTTTTACGCCAGGAGAAATTCAATGTCTATCTCAAACACACCGATGTCAGCCACGATCTCAAGCGAAGAAGGAGGTCCCCATCGCCACAGTAACTGGTTCTCACGACTATTCAGGCAACCTGGTACCGAACACAAGAATTCATATTCTGGATCTAACCGTGACCTCGAGAAATACAACGATACCCAATGGATAGCTGGGGATAATATGTCCTCTAAGATCCAGTACAAAATATCTAAGCCTATAATACCGCAACATATACTGACACCTAAGAAAACAGTTAAGAAACCGTATGCATGGTCTAACAAGAACGTTTCGTTGGACCCCAATGCTAATGATGGGGAGGAGGAAAAATTTGTGGACACGTTTCTATACTCTAAACCACCGAATATTTTCCATATTGAATCCAAGATGCCCTCGTTTAGTGATTTACCTTCCCAGAAAACTGTTTCTTCGAACAGGAAACATCCTTTGAAAACGGCCGACAAGTGGAACTATGAGTCCCCATTATCCAGATGGTTCCTGAGGGGCTCCACGTATTTCAAGGACTATGCCTTATCAAAGTCGTCTTTAAAGACGCCAACCGGGGCTCCACAACTGAAACAAATGAAAATACTGTCCAGAATAAGCAAGGGTTATTTAAACGAATCAGATATCTTGCAGGATGAGCGATCGCCCATCCTGGAGTACCATAATACTGCTTTGCACCCAAACAGCAGTCTAAATGACGTGGGCAATACCACACCGGATTCGCAAGTCACATCTTATCACATCAGTAACATCGATTTAATCACAGCAAAGTCTAATTCGGTGATATACGGGACCATTGGCCAACAAACTTTGGAGGTCAACGACCGTATCAATGGCAACAATGGCATTGGTAAGCACGAGGTGGTAATACCCACAATTTCAAAACCACACAAGAAAAGAAAAAAGAGAAGGCAAAGTAAGATGTACCAGCATTTGCAGTACCTGTCACGCTCCAAACCGTTACCGCTAACTCCGACCTCCAAATCCAACGGAGACCCCAGTATCCAACTGGGGAGAACCTACACAGTTATTCAAGACTATGAACCTAAATTGACAGACGAGATAAGTATCTCGCTGGGCGAAAAAGTCAAAATTCTAGCCACGCATACTGATGGATGGTGTCTCGTGGAGAAGTGCACTCCACGTAATGATCCTGTCCACGTCAGTATCGACGATAAAAGATACCTGAATGAAGATAGAGGTATTGTGCCTGGTGATTGTCTCCAAGAATACGATTAAAAAAAAAATAAGAAAAATAATATCCATATTCGCATTTAATCTATAGTTATATTTTTTTAGTTATATAGATCTCTAATTGAACACTTCAACATCGTTTTTGATATAGGTCTTTTCAGCAGGGGCAGTAGCTGGAGTACCGAAGACCAATTGAGCTTGCACGGTCCAAGATTGGGGGATCTTGCCCGGCAAAGCGGCCTTGACGTAGCCGTTGTAGTGCTGTAGATGACCGCCCAAACCCATGGCTTCCAAAACGACCCACGAATTGATCTGAGCAGCACCGGAAGTGTGGTCGGCGAAACTTGGGAATGCAGCTGCGTAAGCTGGGAAGTCCGCCTTTAACTTCTCAGTCACCTTATCATCGGTAAAGAATATCACGGAACCGAAAGCTTCGTCTCTTGCTGAAGCAGGTCTCTTCTTGCCGTCGGGACTCTCGATACCATCGGCCACCTGGTCCCAGACCTTTCTGTGAGCTTCACCAGTTAAGATAATGGCACGGTTTGGCTGAGAATTGAAAGCAGTGGGGGTTTCCTTGATGATGGTCTGCACAACAGACTGAATGTCCTTGATGGTGATCTCACCAGGTAGTTCCGGCTTCAAAGCGTAGATGGTACGACGAGCTGTTAAAGTTTTCAAATACGTTCCAACAACAGACATGATATTAATGATTATTCTTTTTATACTTTAGTATGGAGCACTGTAATCTCTTAAAGAAGGAAAGTTGAAACCCAACCCATCGAGAATACTGCTCTTATATAGCGTGGGTCTAAAGAGGTGCAAATGCCAAGACCACAGGCCAAAAGCTCGAGGATATCCCCAGATCCTTTTTACGTAATTTTCGCGTAAGACGCCACAGTGCGATTTGTTCGGATCATTACTAATATGAGCAGCTGCAATGAACGATGAGGACGATAAGAAATTAGAGTTCATTACTAAGCTGGGAGGGAGGATTGCGTTTGCGTTTGTATCTGCAATGCTACTAGCTACCGGACAGGAGGGGGGAAGGAGGATCCAGTGGGCTGTAGTTCATCCAAGGCTCCGCATTTCTAAGTTTCTCGTGGTGGTACCCTGTATCTTGTTCGGGATGGGTGCGTCGTTGCTGTAGTAGGTTATGTTAATCCTGTTAATAGCTTCTTCATGTGGGAGTGGTGTGCCCTTCAATTTTTTTAGTCAAAATTGAGTTTATATTTACTCAGTATTTAATGAATTTTAGTATGATATATAGAGGGGCAGCCTAGGGAAAAAGAAAAAGCATTAGTTCAAATCAACATAACACTGGGTGATAATTAGTTGTTGTCGCAGTAAGTAAGAAACCACGCAGGACGAACTGACACAGATGGAATATTTGGCAAAATTGCGTAGATTCACAGGGGGCCGGAACGACCTAGTATACAGCCTCCTCCGTCATACCAAAACCTCGAGGGAGGGGATGCATGTGCTGGCTGGATCAATTATCTATGGCGTTCTTCCCAATAGAATGAAACTTTTTTATCATTACACATATGCTATTACTACAAAACAAAAATACAGAAATAAAAAAATCTAAATGGAGTAAATGCGCTTAACACCAGAAGGCCAAGACCCTTCTCCAGTAAGGGCCGGTTCTCAAACGTTCTCTATATTCGTCGTCTTCTTGTTTGATTAATTCTTCGTCGAAGATTTGTCTGTGAGAGGTCAAATCGATCTTGTCCGCTCTAATGAACAGTTTCCAATCCTTGTTCCACATTTTGTAACCCACGTATAGTGCAATCAGAATCGGCATGGCCAAGTAGTTCTCGAAAAAGGCTTGGGCGTCCAGTTTACCTTCGCCAATAGGGGCGATGGCGACCCAGAATTGGCCAATAAGAATCAGGATCATCATGACGCAGGAATAGATGGAGCCCCAAACACCGGTTTGAGACTTGAAACCCAATTCACCAAGGGATCTGCCTTGAACTTTCATGGCTCTTCTGAATCTGATATGAGAGAGACAAATGGCGGTCCACGTGAAAAGTTGGGATAGACCGGAAATGGCTAACAACCAAGTAAACACTTGGTCCTCCTTGGGGGATGCTGCACAGAAGGCAATCACGGCAAACAATGCGGAGACGCACATAGCGATCAAAGGTCTGCCGGCTCTGTCAATGTAGGAAAACATCTTGGGGGCATAACCTTGTTCGGATAGAGTTAGGAACAAACGGGCACTGGAGTAGAAAGAGGAGTTGGCCATGGATAGGACCGACAGTAGGATAACGGCGTTGACAAAATGTGGGGCCACACGAACACCGTGGGATGCGATGGCAATAACGTATGGGGAAGCCTTGGTACCACTACCGCCAGAACCCAATAGTTGGTCGGAGTTGTATGGCACTAGGAAACCCACAATGATGATGGTGGCCAGGAACAGGAACAGGATTCTGTAGATCATTTGCTTGGCGGCACCTGGAATGGCCTTTCTTGGGTTGGACTGTTCGGCAGTGGTGATGGCAATGAATTCGGAACCGCCAAACGCGAAGGCAGCGGTGACCAAAGTGGCCACCACACCTTTGAATCTGTCAATGGCGTGCACACCGTTGAACGCACCGGGATCGTGCCAGTACTTGCCCCCAATGAAACCGTCATTCCCGGCCCCACCGACATCGATGATGATCCCGAGAATGAAGAACCCGGTCATCATGAGGATTTTGCAGCAGTTGAAGAAGAATTCCGCCTCTGCGTAACCACGAGCGCCGAAAATGTTAATGGTGATGACCAGGACATAGAAGATGATGACGAACACGTCCGGGTTGACGGACGTGGTCCAGTACTTGATGGTCATGGACGCGGTGACCAGCTCCAGGGGACACACACATAACCATTGCAGACAGTAAACCCAGGCGACGGCGAACCCGAACCCGTCGTCCACCAGGAAACTCGGGTATGCATTGTACCCACCGGTCAGATTGCTGTACACGAGGGCCAGCTCACCACACGCCTGGATGATGCAGTACAGAATGGAGCCCATGATGGCGTAACCGATGAGCAGCCCAGCGGGGCCCGCATGCACCAGCGCCGTACCATTACCCACCAGCAGCCCGGTACCGATCCCGGTACCGAGCGCAATCATAAGCACGTGTCTGGGCTGGATGGTCTTCTTCAGCGAGTCGGATTTGTGGCCCGTGTGAGGGGCTATCTTGTCGGTAGTCTCGTCCTTCTCCAGCTCGTGGGGGTGCTGTCTGGACGAGGGCGAAATGGCCGACGTGAGGTCGTTCATCTGCGCAATTTCTGTCTCCTGCTCTTCATCCTGGTCGGCCCTCTTGAAGGAATCGATGAACCGACGCACGGCAGAAGTGTTGTGTTGCTCGTAGTCCAGGTGAGGCTGCTGCGAGGGACGGTCATTAGAGTCTGTTTCGAAATACTCGATTTCGTTCTCCTGCTCCACAGCATGCACTTCAGTGGAGCTATTTTTCAGCTCCTTGAGTTCGTATGGCGACGTCGACGAGGACATTGTAGCGGATACTTAAGTCTGTTTACGTATATGAACTATTTCTTACAGTACAGCACATAGTCTTTAAACACAAAAACACCGCTTCCTTCCTCGAGAAACGTAAGCCAAACCCGAACCGCTTATATATATATATATCTAAATTGCAAAAGTGTGTGAACAAGACAATCTGATCGGTCCGGTAAGCCTTGCTTCCGTAAACCGTACCGGAGAGGGGGAGGACGGAAGGAGAGGAGATAGCAGGGGGACAAACGTATAGCCGACCTATCCCATGCATTTTAGCCATCTTATCAGCACTAATGTGCATTCAGGCGAGAAAGATAGTCATTGCCAAGCTAGAGAATGGGCAGAAGGCAATGAAAAAAGCAAGAAAAACTGAAAAAAGAGAGCCTTGCAGCGCCAAAACGAGGAGGATCCGACGACGGAAGGAACAACGAGAAGTGATCGTGGAGGACCGCCCAGTCGGGCCGTGCAGTACCGATGACTTATCTATGCGTTGACCGGGTTGGTTGCAGCGATGGTGCCACTAACTGTCAGGCTGCCTTCATTACTGTCAAGACGGTGCCGTGCGGCGGCATTGACGCACGGCACGTTTCTTTTTTCGGCGCACACAATACAAAAAGAAATACACGGTGCCGTGGGAGGCATGGGTGCGGACTTAGCCGCCGAGGGTTCAGGGGGTGGCGGTTAGCCGCCGAGATAGATGTATATGTATATATATATAGATGTGTACGGAACGGAGAGGAGAAGAGAACGAGATTAGATGTTGTTGGCACGGTTTTGTTGCTGCTTGACGGCCGGACAGGACAGTGTTTTACTTCGCCAACCTGGACGTTATCATGCTCGTCGACAAACAGCTTACCGCTCCATACATGCATGATGTCCAGGCGTCAAAGAGTAGATGACATTCAGTTTAAGAAATTTTAGCAGCAAGGAAGCTAATGTTTCCTGTTTGGGAAAAGTGTCTTTTCCCGTTTTCTCGTTCCGTCTCGCGAAGCGCGATGTGCGAAAAACGCGTAATGCATGAAAAGGGCTCCTTTTCACTGATAAAAAGCAAAGAGGAGTTGGACTGGACAAGACAGTGGCGGGCTTCGCAAGACTCAAACCGGCAGAAACACCGCAGTATGGCTATGTCGAAACGCCCGAACACGATAGGACCCTGGAGGCTTGGTGAAACGCTGGGCTTCGGCAGCACTGGCAGGGTCCAACTGGCACAGCACGAGCGCACGGGCCACAAGACGGCGGTCAAAGTGATCTCGAAGACCATCTTCAACACCGAAGAGGACGGCGGCGGGTTTGCGTTGCCCTACAACATCGAGCGCGAAATCGTCGTCATGAAGCTGTTGAGCCACCCGAACGTCCTGAGCCTTTACGACGTCTGGGAAACCAACAACAACCTGTACCTTATCCTGGAGTACGCGGAGAAGGGCGAGCTGTTCAACTTGCTGGTGGACCGTGGGCCCCTGCCCGAAAAAGAGGCCGTCCAATGCTTCAGACAGATCATCATAGCGATCTCGTACTGCCATGCGCTGGGCATAGTACACCGCGACCTGAAGCCCGAGAACCTTCTGCTCGACAACGACTACAACATCAAAATCGCTGATTTTGGCATGGCCGCTCTGCAGACGGACGCAGACCTGCTACAGACCTCCTGTGGCTCCCCCCACTATGCCGCGCCCGAGATCGTATCGGGCCTGCCCTACAGGGGGTTTGCTAGCGACGTTTGGTCTTGCGGTGTGATTCTTTTTGCCCTGTTGACGGGCAGGTTGCCCTTTGACGAAGACAATGGGAACGTGAGAGATCTGCTGTTGAAAGTTCAAACCGGCCAGTTCGAAATGCCCGACGACACTGAAATTTCCAAGGACGCACAGAACCTAATCAGCAGGATCCTTGTGGTGGACCCCACACAGAGAATGAAAACAAGAGACATCCTGACACATCCACTGTTGAAAAAACACCAAACGATTAAGGACTCGAAGAGTATCAGAAAATTGCCGCGCGAGAACACCTACTTGTACCCGCTAGCAGATGTGAACAACCATACAAATGCCACCATCGATGACTCGATCTTGCAGAACTTGGTGGTGCTATGGCACGGTAGGCCTGCAGACGAAATTGTGGCTAATTTGAAAGACAACGGAACCAACACAGAGAAAACCCTATATGCACTGCTGTACCGTTTCAAACAGGAAGCCAATAAAAGAAGTCGCCACAAGATCAAAAAAACTAGAAGAAAAACCCCCAACGCATCGATGTCAACATCTTCATCTCACAACAGACTTCCCGGATCCACACCGCGCAGACATACAGCCAAAAGGCGTTCCATGAACTTTTCATCTAGCAAGAAGAGGTCCTCTTTCATACTCGCCTCCCATTCCATCAATGGTTCTCCAGTGCCTTCAAGAAACAGCAAGAGATCTTCGTTTCTCAACACGGCGTCTGGAAACGTTCCGCCAGTGCCAGTGAAGCTTTTGAATTCTTACAAGAGAAATTCCAAACGATCCAGCAAAAGACTATCCTACATGCCCAATGTGAAAAGAGGCTCACTGACATCAAAATCGTTATCGAAATATACCAATCTGATAGACGAAGATGACTGGGAGTACATCGAGAAGGACACGAAACGGACAAGCTCTAATTTTGCCACTTTGATAGACGAATTATTTGAGCCTGAGAAATTCGAACTGGCAAGAAGGGAAAAAGCCGAACTCCAAAGGAAAGTACAAGAAGCCAAGAGACACGAATTAGGCATTGCTAAGTTGAACCAGGAAAACGGGAATGAAACTGAAATATCTGATGGAATGGAAGAGTTGAAGAAAATCAATAACAAAGTTTCATCACCATTGATAAACTACGAATATTCACAGCAGGAACTGTTGCAAGACATAAACACCTTACTCACCAACCGTTGCCAACTCTCCGCATACACCAGACCCATTTCGAAACTGGATCCTGGTTTGATGCCCGTATCTGAAACAATAACTCACGACATAAAGGAAAAAACAGACCTGTTGTTGGACACAGAAGTGAAAATTCTAGAAACAATACGCAAATCCAAAATTTTAGGCTCGTCGTCAAGCCCAAGAAAAGAGGTATCGCGAGACAGGGATAGACTGCCATCTGTAGAAGAATCGCCCATCGCTTCAACAACGCCCTTGGTGTATAATAATGATTCAAAAGAAGTCTGCAAAATATCCGATATTCAAGTCCCGCATTTCACGAGAAAATCAAAATGTTTTACCCCCACAAATAACAGGCGGTCTGTGTTATCTTTGTATTCTTCAAGACATTCATTCAAGGGCTTGAGCCAAATTTGGAATAGCGAAGATCCCAGTACAAACCCATATTCACACATCAGTGGACCAGTGGGTGAAGAAATCGATTTGACTGAGGGTATTGCCAACGTGAGAAATATCGAAAATAATAATAATAATAGACTATACGATGTTTCAGAAAGCGTCATTTTACTACAAGGAAATGATGATGACGATGACGATGATGATGATGATGATGATGATGATGATGATGATAATGATGACGATAATGAAAATAACGACGACTCACTATCAATTCAATCCTCAATGTCGAATAACACAGAACCTACTACATATGTGAAACTTCCATCCTTGAGTTCTTTTCAGAGAAAAAACGCCAGTGGATTGGGTATTTACCAAAGAGAGCCTTCCAATGAGTCTTTGCCAGAAGTTGCCATTAACATCGAAGACGTCGATGAAGGCGGAAAAAATGAAATCCAACTTGAAAATATTACTGCGAGTTTATCAGACGACAACATAAAGGAGATCCAATATGAAAATACTACCGCGAGTTTACCAAACGACAACATAAAGAAAAAAGATGACACCAAAGACACAATAAGAGAATATTCTAACGTTTCATTCCTAAAGAAATTCTCCAAGGGTAAAATTCTAGAGCTAGAAATACACGTCAAAATACCGGCCGAAAGACTATTTGAGGGCTTACATAAACTACTGGAAGGTTGGAAGCAATATGGATTGAAAAACCTGGGATTTGATACCGCCAATATGATTATTACTGGGAAATTAGTAAATGACAATATCTTATCCTTAAGATCCACGCTTTTTGAAATAATAGTCTTACCAAACGGAGACAAACGAAGTCTGATTAAATTCAATAAAAAAACAGGCTCAACCAAAACTTTAAAGAAACTTGGTTACGAAATTCAAATCGTTTTACAAAAAGAAGGTGTCTTGGATAGCTGAAAAGACAAAAAGACAACCAAAAAAAAAAGTAATGAATCCCAAAATGGACATTTTAATTATAATACTACAACTAATTGATATATAAATATGTGTAACTTTAAAAAAATCCCTATTTTTTTTTTTTTAGTTTGCTTAGACTTCCATGACTGATAGTTTTAACATTTATCTTCAAGCTTTATTGAAGTTCTCGAAGAAAAAAAATTATTACTCCGATACGGGGAGTCGAACCCCGGTCTCCACGGTGAAAGCGTGATGTGATAGCCGTTACACTATATCGGATTATAATTTGTTAAATAATTTGGATTAAAGTTGAACCATGTGCTAATGTTTATTACGAACAATGTCTGTGTCGGAATATGTGATTTTGGAAATACATTTATTCGTTTATGATAGGAAACTGAATGATTTACGAATAACCAAATCTGGTAATTGATATATAAGGAGGCTAGCTATATCTGATACCTCATAGTTCAGTTCTGAACTACACTTTCACCATCGGGTTTCATATACCTAATCAGATTATTTTTAGAATAATAATCGTTTCCTGATGCATTCAAAACTTTTCACCATTCTGTGCGTCACTCTATTTGAAGTTATCCCTACAGTCATGGGTGTGTCATTTATTGTGCCTGGTACGAGTATCACGACCCGTGTTGTAGGATGTAGTACTTTTGACATGACATTGAGAAACAATACTCTTAATTTACGGCAGTTAGAAGCATGTCTGGGAAATTATACCGCCAGTAACCTGGCTTTATACAGTGAACCAGTCGATCAGTTCATTTCGGCTTACGAAAACGGTGATGAGATTAAGGACTCAGATCACTGGCTAGATTGCTTGGATGAACAAGATGTGTCAACCGAAGTATGGGTTGCCCAGTGCATGACATATAGCGATGAAGCAACCATCGTTGCAAGAGCTGCTAACACCGATTCCATGAATTGGATAAGTGAGCATCTTCAAGTTAGATACCTCAATGATTTCTTTGAACATGATGAGAATCAAGGGGTGCTCTATAACTTGTTCAACAGTAAAGACTACAACCTCTAACAACATAGCTATGGCTGGCTAATACAGGCCATAAGGTTTCTATACTATATCAACAAACTCCTTGAAGAACAGTGAGGGATGAGACAAGAAATCTTACTGATGACAAAATTTCTACGCAGGTCAATCAAAAGTCAAAATCCAAGATACTACTAAAGATTTTCAAACACCAAGTAGTTATTGAAAATAATCGGAGGCGACAAGCTCAAAATGATTTGGAAACTTATGAACAATTTTTAAACAATTTAAACACTAAAAGAATAAACTTATGAGCAAGGCTAAACGGGAAAATGATATTTCAAAATTCGATCAGTTAATGGAAATCGGTGAGAAAATTGATAAAGCTAATATTGAAATTCTTAGTTTACAAAAAAGGTTGGAATTGATATACGATTAATATCATTATTCAAACAATTAATGAATTAGGTGTGAATAGTACTATCAATATGAAATGCATTGTAAGTGCTGTAAATCGGAATTCCACAGCTCGATAAACTGCAGAAGGAAATTAAACAAAGAACTTAGGCCCAACACGTCTAGCTACTCAAAAGGTAATTATTCGAAAGGCTCCAACCAAAAATAATACACCAAAACTGGCACAAAACCAGTCAGGACTTTTGAAAAAACAAAAGGGTTCCAACAAAAACCTAACCATTATCAATACCGGTTCAGGTATCAATATTACGAATAATGAAAATTTATCACACAATTATGAAGACAGCAGAGGAAATGTACAATACTTTACTATTGATAAAAACAACTCAGTTTCCGTTAAAGGATTAGGATTCAGAAAAATAAAAGGTAACATGGATGATGATTAATTAGCCATCATGTTCCTGAAGAAGAATATTGTTGGAACAAGCATCAACTATCGTCCATCTATTAATATCATATACGGTGTTAGAAGATGGCATAAATTACGAGACCAGTATGAGGAGAATATCTACTATAATATATATGTGTAATATTATAACATTGAATAAAAGTGGGATCCCAAAACTTATCAACCAAATTTTGTTAGGATAGGTAACTTCGGATACACATATATTCGTATACATTGGAATAAGTAATTTTGAATTTACATTTTTATTATTCGTATATGATATTAAAATGAACCGGCCAAATCTGGTAATTGTTATAGATAAAGTTGAAAATTTATTAATTGATATATAAGGGGATGAGTTATACCTGATACCTTACTATTATTGTTCTGAGCTATGGCTGCACCATTGAGTTTCATATAACCAATGGTATTTTATATGCATATCTTATATAATTCGAGAAAGAACTGCTTATTCTTAATTGTTACCATTTACTAAACTACTAATTACCAACAATCTGAAAGAGGGTTGTATTGATTGAACGTAGCATTTTCAAAAAATCCGTTTCACTTAACATATGTATAACAGAATATGAGGGTATGCTGAAAGGATGTCAAGTATTACAAGGTGTCTACCTCTCCCGTTTCTCGGGATATAAACGCCTGCAGAACATCCTTGGTGAAGGGAAAAATAAGAAACATTGATCCCAATCGACGCAGAGCCTCTGCCTAATGCAGGTGAACATCCATGTAGAATATCCAAACAGCTAATGGAATCAACAAAGCGAAAATAAAAGTTATTCTGACGTATTTATTGGGCTTGCAGCTTGGGACCTTGGCCCAAGTACTCTTGATGCATTTGGTGAATGAGGCAAAACGTTCTCTGAATGTTGAAGGTACGTATAGAGAATTTTGCTGGTACGCTTTTTGATTCATAGAAGTGAGCCTGAACTTTGTTTGGGATTCATCTTCCATAGGCAATTTACAGGTATATTGTTCGCAAAGTAAATTAGCAGAATCATTCGAGTAGTTTGATTCTAAATCGAAATTCGTCAAATCAGACGAAGCTATTGAATCGCATTGCTCTTCTCGATCAGTTTGTTTCATGGTGTTTTGTGTTTTATTTTTGGAAGATACCAAAGCGTTAGTGGTTGCATTCGTATGTACCAAACAAAATGAGCCCACAAACAGTGCAGAGGTATTTATGCATTTTTTATCCACCCTGGACTGAAATTTGGGAAGGTGTGTAAAACAACGTCAACCAACTATGCCTATGGATAGAATACCGTGTACGGCGTTTTTGTGCTCTCAAGGATGGGCACGTTCCCTTCTGACCATTCTTGGCATTATTCAAGGGTCCAGAATAAGGGTCTAAACAATAGCAGTCAACCCCTTTTTTTCTTCATTTTTGTGAAAGAAAAAAAAGAAACGCCATTTTACATCATACATTGCCGGTGGAAAGGTGTTGTAATATAAATCAACTATCATCTACTAACTAGTATTTACGTTACTAGTATATTATCATATACGGTGTTAGAAGATGACGCAAATGATGAGAGATAGTCATCGAAATTAGTGGAAGCTGAAACGCAAGGATTGATAATGTAGTAGGATTAATGAATGATAACATATAAAACGATGATAATAATATCTATAGAATTGTGTAGAATTGCAGATTCCCTTTTATGGATTCCTAAATCCCGGAGGAGAACTTCTAGTATATCTACATACCTAATATTATTGCCTTAACAAAAATGGAATCCCAACAATTACATCAAAATCCACAATTATCTCATGGTAGCGCCGCACGCTACCAACCACCCTCGAAACGAAGTATGAATTGGGCATTTGAGCTTTACCTGACCGACCTAGACAGACATAACTTAATATATCTGCCACCGCCACTCCGTGGTCAGTACCGTTCACCACGCCCTATTTAAATCTGTGAATCACATGATTTAAGGGCCGGGCTCAAGGTACTATATCTTAATGCTAGGAGTATAGCGTTTTATCATTGCTGCGTGCCACCAGTTATTCTCAAGGTTAGATTGAAGATGATCTGCATTTTCATCGCTTTCATAGTCCTTCGGGTAATTAATAGGGTAGCCATGACCGAAATAGTCATAGAACTCGTCATAAGTAGAATTTGAATCATATGAACCTATAGTAGCATATGAATTATGGCACATGACATGTACATTACGGTTAGCTGTATTGTCTTCGACGCACTTAACGAGGGCTGCAGCGGTCCCTTCGTTAATGTCATCGCAATCAGCAGAACCGGTATCTAGCCAGATATTAATGGGGGACGGCCCATATGGTTCTGACTTGTCTATAACCATTTTAGCATCTGTAACGTTGGATAAGCACACAGTAATATTATCCCATACAGTGCTAGGAGTATAGCAATCACGGTACATGATCTGATTTGTAATCACAGGTCCAGTAGCAGTACCAACTACGCGAGCCTTATGAAAACATAAGAGTGAAAAAACAGTGTATATTATCATCATGTAGAAGCCTAGGTACTATCAAATATAACTATTTTTTCTAGTGAACGATTTCTCGTCCCAATCAATGAACCCTTTACAATTAGACCACGAACCAGTTCAAAAGGTACGTGCACCTAAGGAAGTTGATGCTGACATATCTGAATACAATATTCTTCCGTCCCCTACACGATCTCGTACACCCCATATCATTAATAACGAGAGTACCGAAATGGGTGGTACCATTGAATCAGATATTACTTCACCTAGACACTCGTCTACCTTCACTGCACGAAACCAAAATCAACCTGGCAGTCCCAATGATATTATTGATTTGACTTCACAGGATAGAGTTGATTCTGGATTTGAAAACATCCAAACTACCCGTTTGGGTGGTACGGAGGAACCATGTATTCAACGAAATAGTGATACAAATATCAAATACAGGACTACAAATAGTACGCCATCAATGGATGACCCTCCGCCTGATAGTGACTCAACTACTCCCATCATCTCTATAAAAACAAAGAATGTATGTGATGACACACCCTCCATTGATACGGATCCGCCAGAATATCACTCTTCTAACCATGTGACTCCCAATATAATGCCTGACAAATCCTCCAAAACTGTTACGGCCGATTCTATTCTTGACGACCTCCCACTTCCTGACTTAACCCATGAATCTCCTACGGACACTTCTGATGTTTCAAAAGATATTCCACACATACACTCTCGTCAGACTAATTCCAGTTTGGGTGGTATGGATGATTCTAACGTTTTGACTACTACCAAAAGTAAGAAAAGATCAGTAGAAGATAATGAAACTGAAATTGAGGTATCCCGAGACACATGGAATAATAAGAATATGAGAAGTCTGGAACCACCAAGGTCAAAGAAACGTATAAATCTAATTGCCGCAATAAAAGGAGTAAAATCGATCAAACCAGTTCGAACGACCTTAAGATATGATGAAGCAATCACATATAATAAGGACAACAAAGAAAAAGACAGATATATTGAAGCTTATCATAAAGAAGTTAACCAACTGTTGAAAATGAACACTTGGGATACAAACAAGTATTATGATAGAAATGAAATAGATCCTAAGAAAGTAATAAACTCAATGTTTATCTTTAACAAAAAACGTGATGGTACACACAAAGCTAGATTTGTTGCAAGAGGCGACATTCAACACCCCGATACATATGAATCTGGTATGCAATCCAATACCGTACATCACTATGCACTGATGACGTCACTGTCAATCGCATTAGACAATGACTATTATATCACACAACTGGACATATCCTCTGCTTATTTATATGCTGATATCAAAGAAGAATTATACATAAGACCTCCACCACATTTAGGTTTGAATAATAAATTACTACGTTTGAGAAAATCACTCTATGGTTTGAAACAAAGTGGTGCAAACTGGTATGAAACCATTAAATCATATTTAATAAATTGTTGTGAAATGCAAGAAGTTCGTGGATGGTCATGTGTTTTTAGAAATAGTCAAGTAACAATATGTTTATTTGTTGATGACATGATTCTATTTAGCAAAGACTTAAATGCGAATAAGAAAATCATAACAACACTCAAGAAACAATACGATACAAAGATAATAAATCTAGGTGAAAGTGATAACGAAATTCAGTACGACATACTTGGATTAGAGATCAAATATCAAAGAAGTAAGTACATGAAATTAGGTATGGAAAAATCTTTGACAGAAAAATTACCCAAACTAAACGTTCCTTTAAATCCAAAAGGAAAGAAACTTAGTGCTCCAGGTCAACCAGGTCTTTATATAGACCAGGATGAACTAGAACTAGATGAAGATGAATACAAAGAGAAAGTACATGAAATGCAAAAGTTGATTGGTCTAGCTTCATATGTTGGATATAAATTTAGATTTGACTTACTATACTACATCAACACACTTGCACAACATATATTATTTCCCTCTAGACAAGTTTTAGACATGACATATGAGTTAATACAATTCATGTGGGACACTAGAGATAAACAATTGATATGGCACAAAAACAAACCTACTAAGCCAGATAATAAATTAGTCGCAATAAGCGATGCTTCATATGGTAACCAACCATATTACAAGTCACAAGTTGGTAACATTTTCCTACTCAATGGAAAAGTGATTGGAGGAAAGTCGACAAAGGCTTCGTTAACATGCACTTCAACTACAGAAGCAGAAATACACGCAGTCAGTGAAGCTATTCCGCTATTGAATAACCTCAGTCACCTTGTGCAAGAACTTAACAAAAAACCAATCATTAAAGGCTTACTTACTGATAGTAGATCAACGATCAGTATAATTAAGTCTACAAATGAAGAAAAATTTAGAAACAGATTTTTTGGCACAAAGGCAATGAGACTCAGAGATGAAGTATCAAGTAATAATTTATACATATACTACATCGAGACCAAGAAGAACATTGCTGATGTGATGACAAAACCCCTTCCGATAAAAACATTTAAAATATTAACAAACAAATGGATTCATTAGATCTATTACATTATGGGTGGTATGTTGTAATATAAATCAACTATCATCTACTAACTAGTATTTACGTTACTAGTATATTATCATATACGGTGTTAGAAGATGACGCAAATGATGAGAGATAGTCATCGAAATTAGTGGAAGCTGAAACGCAAGGATTGATAATGTAGTAGGATCAATGAATGATAACATATAAAACGATGATAATAATATCTATAGAATTGTGTAGAATTGCAGATTCCCTTTTATGGATTCCTAAATCCCGGAGGAGAACTTCTAGTATATCTACATACCTAATATTATTGCCTTAACAAAAATGGAATCCCAACAATTACATCAAAATCCACAATTATCTCAAAAGGGAAAACCAGAAAGTACACATGTCCCTTTGTTCTATTCCATAGTATGATATCCCAGTAAAATTCGCCTATTTTTATTAGCAGCTTTTTTCTAGAAACAACGGATTTCTGCCCACTAGTTTAATGAAATAACAAGAAAACATCGATGGAAGTTGTCACCTCTTATCGATTCAGGTGGCTATACAGAAATTACCCAAAAATTGCATTACACTATGGCCATCACGAGTGTTAAGGACTTGAAATTTGTTGAAACAAAAAAATCAACTATCGTCCATCTATTACTAGTATATCAGATTAAGACTTTTATTATGTTACTATGATGTTATTATTATATACGGTGATAAAAGATTACATAAACTAAGAGATTCAAATCTTCATCGAAACTATTAGAAGCTGAAGCGCAAGGATTTTAAATGCAATAGGATCAATGAATGAAAATGTAGAAACAGAGTCATTTATGATATTTTGCAAAATTGTCGATTCCCATTTGTTGATTCCTGAATCCATGAGGAAAACCTCTGGTATAATTCTTACACGTGATATCATCACACCGAAAGAAAATTAGAATCCTAGAATTTACCAGTACATTTTATGGGTCATTAAAAGACTTGAAAGCCATTCCGGTGGAGTGACAATAGCATGAGGCTGTTTTACTTGAAGGGAAATACTAAACCAACTTTTCAACAAATAAGCGGTTGTTTGGCCGAGCGGTCTAAGGCGCCTGATTCAAGAAAACATCTTGACCGCAGTTAACTGTGGGAATACTCAGGTATCGTTTGATGCAAGAGTTCGAATCTCTTAGCAACCATTATTTTTTTCAGTTTTTATCCTTAATTTAAAATGTGTGTTAAGAGACTATGCAACCCAATCTTAACCAAACACGGTTAGGGGCAAACAGCCGTCTTGTGTATACATATCGCCTGACGCATATACTCCTTTTCAACTTTTGGCTCTCTCCACTAAAATGTGAGAAAAAAAAATGAAAAGTTGAGAGCGCCGGAACCGGCTTTTCGTTTTGGTACAGGGAAGCGCACATGACTGAAAGCTGCATGACAATACTTGAGGCTGACAATGTTATTTAAGGACTTATTGTTTCTATCTAATGAATCGTATTTGCCAATTATCTTGGATCTGAGTTTTCACTTAACCTTTATTTTTTAGCATCTTAAGAAATACATAGACCGTTAGATTAACTATTGTCATGTCTACTACTAAGAAAATCGTCGTTCTGCCAGGTGACCACGTTGGTCAAGAAATCACTGAAGAAGCCATTAAGGTTCTCAAAGCCATTTCTGACGTTCGTTCCAACGTTAAATTCGATTTCGAATACCACTTAATTGGTGGCGCTGCTATCGATGCCACAGGTGTCCCACTTACTGATGAGGCGCTAGAAGCTTCTAAGAAGGCAGATGCCGTTTTGTTAGGTGCTGTGGGTGGTCCTAAATGGGGGACCGGTAGTGTTAGACCCGAACAAGGTTTACTAAAGATCCGTAAGGAACTTCAATTGTATGCCAATTTGAGACCATGTAACTTTGCTTCCGAGTCTCTATTAGATTTATCTCCAATCAAGCCACAATTTGCTAGAGGCACTGATTTCGTTGTTGTTAGAGAATTAGTCGGAGGTATCTACTTCGGTAAGAGAAAGGAAGACGATGGTGACGGTGTTGCTTGGGACAGTGAACAATACACCGTGCCTGAAGTGCAAAGAATTACAAGAATGGCTGCGTTCATGGCACTACAACACGAACCACCATTGCCTATTTGGTCCTTGGATAAAGCCAATGTTTTGGCCTCATCGAGACTATGGAGAAAAACTGTAGAGGAAACCATCAAGAACGAATTCCCTACACTAAAGGTCCAACATCAATTGA
This sequence comes from Saccharomyces uvarum, assembly GCA_947243795.1. NCBI lineage: Eukaryota > Fungi > Ascomycota > Saccharomycetes > Saccharomycetales > Saccharomycetaceae > Saccharomyces > Saccharomyces uvarum. The sequence goes on from OX365930.1 coordinate 86,165, forward strand.
TCGATTCTGCTGCCATGATTTTAGTCAAGAACCCAACTCAATTGAATGGTATAATAATCACCAGTAACATGTTTGGTGATATCATTTCTGATGAAGCTTCTTGTATCCCTGGTTCATTGGGTTTGTTGCCATCTGCCTCCTTAGCTTCTTTGCCCGACAAGAACACTGCCTTCGGTTTATACGAACCATGTCATGGTTCAGCCCCAGATTTGCCAAAGAACAAAGTCAACCCTATTGCCACCATTTTATCTGCTGCTATGATGTTGAAATTATCACTAAATATGCCTGCAGAAGGTAAGGCCATTGAAGATGCCGTTAAAAAGGTTCTCGATGCTGGAATTAGAACTGGTGATTTGGGTGGTTCAAACAGTACCACTGAAGTCGGTGATGCTATTGTTAAAGAAGTTAAAAAGATTCTTGCTTAAGAAGATCTTTTACTCTATAATGTTTGTACATAAATTTTATAAATGAAATTCATAACAAAAATGACATGAAGTTAAAAAAGAAGAATGTAGTAATGGAACAAAGACGAAATTATGTATGTGATCAATATATAGCTACCAAAAAAAAAAGGCTAAAGAAAGGGAAGGGAAGGTAAAGCAAATTAACATTCAGTAATTATTCTGATATCGAAAAAAAATAATCCGTTCTTTAACAATAATATTAACAAGGAGGCGCGTCACATGGAAGTGAGGAGTAAGAGAAAATCATGAAACTATGATTTCGAGCTTATATATGGGGGGTTCTTTCTAAAAAAAGTAATATATTAACAAAAAACACTCAATGACCTGACCATTTAATAGAATTTAGATCGATACCTTCTTGAACCATTTCCCACAATGGTGAAAGTTCCCTCAAAAACTTTACTCTATCAGCAACAGCCTTAACGACATAGTCGACTTCCTCCTCAGTACTGAATCTACCGATACCAAACCTGATGGAAGAATGAGCTAAAGCATCATCCTTACCCAATGCATGTAGAACATAAGAAGGTTCTAAGGAAGCGGATGTACAGGCTGAACCCGAGGATAATGCGATATCTCTTAGTGCCATTAATAGAGACTCACCTTCCACATAGGCGAATGAAACGTTAATACAACCTGGATAACGATGATCTGGAGATCCGTTCAATGTAGTGTGCTCAGCGGATAACAACCCGTTGACTAGCTTGTCAGATAATCTTTTGATATGTGCTTGATCGTTGTCAAATTCCTTTTTCATTAGTCTTGCAGCTTCACCGAACCCGGCTACCAATGGAGGTGCTAAAGTTCCTGATCTTAAACCTCTTTCTTGGCCACCACCGGATAGCAATGGTTCTATTCTAACTCTTGGTCTTCTTCTAACATAGATGGCACCGATACCTTTTGGACCATAAATCTTATGGGACGAAATCGATAATAGATCGATGTTCATTTCATTAACATCCATGGGGATTTTACCATAAGCCTGTGCGGCGTCCGTGTGGAAATAGATCTTGTTCTTCCTACAGAGAGCCCCAATTTCTTTGATAGGTTGGATAACACCAATTTCATTATTGACAGCCATCACAGAGACAAGGCATGTGTCTGGTCTAATAGCAGCTTCTAATTCCTTCAAATCGATAAGCCCTTGATCGTTCACGTTCAAAAAAGTGACTTCAAACCCTTCCTTCATCATGGCCCTTGCAGCTTCCAAAACACACTTGTGTTCTGTTCTAGTGGTGATGAGGTGTTTCTTGGTCTTTTTATAGAATCTTGGGACACCTTTAAGAACCATGTTATTAGACTCGGTGGCACCCGAGGTGAATATTATTTCCTTGGGGTCGGCGTTAATCATCTTGGCCACATGGGCTCTAGCGTTCTCCACGGCAGTGTTAGTTTCCCAGCCGTAAGAGTGAGTGTTGGAATGAGGATTACCATAAAGTCCTGTGTAGAATTTTAAAATGGTATCTAAAACCCTAGGATCTGTTGGGGTTGTGGCTTGCATGTCAAGATATATAGGACGGGTACCAAATCCAGTGTTCTCTTGATAAGCATGACTCATGGCAGTGCTTCCAGAAGCCACTACGGCATCCGGCGTGGTTCCTGATGCACTAGCACGGGCACTAGCCTGTGCCTTTGCAGCAGCCTGGATATCCGTATGGGTTTCCAGTGAAAAATTGTCGTCCAATTTGACGCCTGCTGCGGGGGGAGAATAAAACCTCACATTTGACAGAGAAGCAGAACCCTTTAGCTTATACGTAGCGGCCGGAACATTATAGAGCTGAGATAGTCTCGTAATCGACCTTGTAGTGGTTAATTTCAACATTTTTTGCAGTTGCAGTGGTTCTTCGTGTAAGTAGCGGCTCTTATCGAATCCGTATAGTCCAAACAGAAAGTACAACGCACGAGTGAGCTTTATCCGTGTTTATTCTAAGCGACTGCGCTGGTTAATCATCACATATCCCTGTGCGATGGCCTTAATATTTGTCAGCGACTGTTATCCAAAAAGAACAGGTCACTTTGCACGCAGTGCGGGTAACGGGGTGCCGCAACAAGTATTATAGCGCTTATACACCGTTCCTACTATTACCATTACTATTAATCTATTAGAAGGTTGTATCGTTATTTAGTGGTGACCGTTTGAGGACCTTGTCAGCTACCTGCTGGTGACCACAGTTTTCTTGCCCAGTCTTTTCCTGCGGGCATACTTCATGATGAAGCTGTCTATTTTCATACCTCTTATATTCAGCTCTTCGATAAGAGGCTTGATGTCTTCCAAGTTCCACTGGGACTGCAACCTGAATAGGACTCTGAACCGCTCCTTAGGGTCCGTCGGCAGCGTACTTCTGGCTACGTACTGGATGGTCTTGTCAGTGGGCTTGAAGTGGTAGCCTCGAAGCATCTCAACGTCGATGTCACAGGGGAAGAAAGGTGGGAACAGCGATTTCCACTTGATGAGAAACTCATCAAGCGGCATGCTTGTCCCCGAGACGTATTTCCGCAGCGCCTGAATGCCGTACCACTGGGCAATAAAGGGTATTCTTAAGCGCCACGTCTCCTCCTGGGATTGTTGCTCCTGGACGGCAAATTTATTTAACACTGTCCGTATGATTTCTCTTGTGTACGGATTGAATTCGTCCTCAATGTCCTTCCCCACTGCCTCGTACGTGTCGTCGATTTGCAAACGTTGCAGATCCAGCGATTCTGCCATTACACTCATCAGCAACACGTGTAAGGCCTTGGAAAGGAAGTTCTGCGAGAGAATACATAGCACACCATCTTTGACGGACCCACCGATCTTGTACCATTTCAACACGCCCTCCACTGCAGAGCAAGGTGAGTTCTCTAGTAGTTCTTCTAGCGTTTCGAAAATCCTTGCCGACGACTTTTTCGTAGCCCTTTCACGAAAGTCTAACTCTCCATCGTACATTGGTACTGCGTCCAAGTTCAATTGGCCCTCCGCCTCCCTGGTCTCGAATTCTGACTCGGTCTTGGCAAAACTCAGTATGTCCATGTACGGCTTGGACAGTCCAAACAGCTGCGTTTCGTCAAAACTAATGGGTTCCTCGGGAACAAACTCCTTCATCAACAGAACCGTGTTCGAGTGCTTCCGTTGTTTCAGCACCCACGTCTTGTCATGTGAGCACAGCACGACCTCTGACCTGTCTTCGTCCAGCGACTTGAACCTTAATTGGTTATTTTGTGCGGGATCCTGTATGATGTCTAGCAGCTCTGGTGTCAACTGGATCAGTTTGTAAGACGGATCGTACTCGGATGCGGAATGCAAGTTGATGGACATGGTATACTATTACAGACGAGCAGACCCCTGGTAGGCTTCTACTTTCGTTCTACAGTGCCTTGCTAGTTAACCATTTTTTTCTTGACTTTTTTTTTTCACCTTATACAATACCCAGCTTGTTCTAGCAGAAAACACGAAAACCTTACAAGACAAAAGGAGGATATACCAGCAGAGGGCATCTGGATGCTGCTGCTCTAGCGCACCGCTGTTAGCTGCCTTTGATAGCCATCGAAGTACTCCTTATTACTCTGCCGAAGCAGCAGGCATGCAACCCTAGCTGAAAGTTAGGGTTATATACGCATCTGCCAGCAGCTAAGACCTAGGGTTTTTCTCGAGAAATTTCAAAAAGTAAATAAAAACAATGGTAAATACAAGGCTTTGATATTCAATGAGGAGCTTTCTCTCGTTGTGCCACAGCATCGCTAATCTGATCTGCACTTGCCTCTCACTGCTACCGCTACTGCTGTTACTTATTGCGGGTCCACACTAGACGTCAATTGTTACCTGGTTTGCCAAACAGTATAGTGCCTGCCTCATCATGGAGAAAGATCTTTCGTCTCTTTACTCCCAGGAAAACGGTGGAGAGGGCCATGAGACCCACTTCATAATCAAATTGTTCATGTCCGTTCTCGAGGCCTCGTCGAAGGCTGGCCATTCGCTACTGGATGAGAACAGATCGCTCTCGAAATGGACCGATGATGTGTTTACTCGATCGGTGATTTATCGCGGTTCGGATGACTTGATATGGGGCGAGTTCTTCATCTGCGTGTATAAATCGTCCACAAACAATAAACTAAACGCTATAATATTCGATAAATTGGGCACGTCATGTTTTCAATCAGTGGATATATCTTCCGATTCACAGTACTATCCGGCCATTGAGAATTTGAGTCCAACTGATCAGGAAAGTAATGTCAAGAAATGTATTGCCGTTGTTCTGCTTAAACGCTACCCCTTGCTATCTCGATCAGATTTATCGCGAATCTTGTCCACCACTTCAAAAAAATGCGACTATGACCCCACTCATGCAGGAGATTTGGCTAGCAGTTGTCAATTGGTAACAGCAGCCCCTCCAGAAGATGTGGGGAAGTTGTTGTTTGCGTCCGGATTTCTGCAAAATAAAATCATTAATTCAGCTTTGCTGGACGTCATCTATGAAAATAATGAGTCAACCATTGAACTCAATAACAGACTCGTATTCCATCTGGGCGAACAACTTGAACAACTTTTCAATCCAGTTACTGAGTACTCGCCAGAACAAACAGAGTATGGCTACAAGGCACCAGACGATGACAGGGCTACCGAATCTGATGACGTCCTTGTGAAGGCCATTTGCAACGAGCTGTTGCAATTGCAAACAAATTTCACTTTCAACTTGGTAGAATTTTTACAGAAATTTTTAATTGTTCTAAGAGTCAGAGTTCTCAATGAAGAGATTGATGGGTTGTCTACTGCCAAACTGAACCGACTCTTTCCGCCCACCATAGACGAAGTTACCAGAATCAATTGTATTTTCCTGGACTCTTTGAAAACAGCAACTCCCTACGGATCCCTCGAAGTGCTCAAAGCATGCAGTATAACCATTCCTTATTTTTATAAAGCATATACAAGACATGAAGCAGCCACCAAAAACTTCAGCAAAGATATTAAGTTGTTCGCTAGACATTTCAATAAAGTGATTCCAGAGAGGGATATTTATACAGAAATGAAAATCGAAACCATAATCAAAGGCCCCCAGGAAAAACTATTGAAATTAAAGCTAATTGCAGAGAGGTTGTGGAAATCCAAAAAATGGGAACCCGAAAACCAGGAAGTAGCCAAGAAATATTACGATAATATTATTGATGTCATTCATTCGTTTGGAAATTTAGACTCTCCCCTGACTTCATATAGTACAAGAGTCTTTACACCCTCAGGAAAAATCCTCACAGAGTTAGCCAAATGTTGGCCGGTGGAACTACAATACAAATGGCTGAAAAGAAGAGTTGTTGGTGTGTATGATGTAGTGGATATAATCGATGAAAAGAAGAAGAATTTATTAGTCATATTTAGTGATTATGTTGTCTTTATCAATATACTGGAATCAGAAAGCTATTACGATGGATCAAACAGGCCCTTGATTTCAGATATTTTAATGAACTCGTTGATCAATGAAGTCCCATTGCCCTCAAAGATTCCTAAGTTAAAAGTAGAACGCCATTGCTATATAGACGAGATATTGGTTTCCATACTGGATGAGAATTCATTGCGTTTTGACTACTTAAAGGGAAAAGACTCCTTCTCAGTCGTTTGTAAATTATCCTCCTCTTTTATCTCTTCCTCGACAGTGGCAGATTTGATTACGAAGGCTAGAATATTGGAGAAGGATACTGCATTCCATCTTTTCAAGGCTAGTAGAAGTCATTTTACATTGTATTCTACTGCACACGAGCTTTGTGCTTACGATGCAGAGAAAATTAAATCAAAATTTGCCTTATTCTTAAATATACCACCATCAGAAGAAATATTGGACATGAATAATCTTCATTTGGCCTTCTTTGCGAAATTTGCTAAGGAAGGTGACAGCAATAGCCTAATACGTTTGGACATTCTGACTAAACACGGGAATAAACATGTTCAAATTACATCCAATAACATCGTATCTACCATAATCAATCAACTGGCCATTGAGATACCAATATGTTATTCTTCCTTAAAGTCACCCTTGGTCCAAGATTTACTTTTTGTAAATGTGAATTTAATAGAAAGTTTGAAACTTAAATTAAAGGATGTTAAGCGTAATTCACCGGATGTATCTAAGGACAGTAATAGCAAAGCTTCCGATGTGTGTAATTTCGATGCCACTCATGAAAAGAAAAGATCGTATGGTACAATAACAACATTTAGAAGCTATACGAGTGACTTAAAGGACGGTTCGGCATCAGATAAGAGTAAACGCACGAAGGAAGCTAAGCAAATATCATCAGTGAAACCGATAAAAAAGGTAAGGGAAGGCCCTAAGAAATCAAAAATAGCTCGAGATGATTCCAGGGGAGACGATATAGATAAAAAACAAGATAGAAAAAGCAAAGGTTTTTTTGGTGTTTTGAAAAGTGTTTTTGGAAATAAGAAAAAAAGTAAACCTGTACCACCTCAAAAGGCTCCTCAAAAAAGAACACAGAGACCACCTAAGTCACAAACAAAGAAGCAAACTGTTACAGAAAATAAGTCTCTCTCTAAACCAGCAGGCACTGTTTTATCATCTAAAAAGAAAAGCACTTCTTATCTCATAGAAAAATCTCAAACCACTGAATCTTCTCTGGAAGCGGTTGAATTTAAGTCTCATGAACCAATTGAAAAATCTTTCGATGTTAGAAATGATCTAAACCCTCAAGATGAGACGAGAATATCTTCAGTGGTACGGAATATAAAATATGCCTCCCACATGTCCCCACAACCGTATAGTGGCAGGAACCAAGAACGTGAGGAGTTAAAAGAAGATCAAAATACAAAGCAAGATTCTCCCTCAAACGCCACTGTTGTGGGAAGACTGCCATCTCCACACCCAGAAATTTCAAATATTAAGAGAGAGGATGGAGTAGTTGAGAATGCGGGACAAGCATCGCAAATTCCTGAAAAGAGTATATCATCAGATCTTGTTCAAGAACCAATGGCTGAAAGGGCGAACAGTGTTTCGACGAAAGAACAAAATAACGATACCCAAAATGAAACCCCAAGTGCTAACGACTTTTTGAACTCGGATGCTAAGGACGAACGCAAACAGAATGAAAGTAAGGTTTTTAACGATGATTTGTTTGGTGATTTTATTCACAAGCATTCTGGCAGTGCGGAAAATGATATCAATGGTTTGAACGATGAGTTCCAGGAGAGAGGAATTCTTGACGAAAAGAGCGAAACAAATGCTAATCCCAACATCTCTTTCAAAACAGATGATACCGCTTCTACATTGATGCAAAAACCTTCTTCACAAGTAAATAAAGTGCTGACAGAAAATTCAGACGAGTCAAAAAATACTCATAATGAAGCAAACGGCACACCATCAAAAGACGATTCAAAAGGGGAGGCCCTAAAAGAAGAAATTTCAAAAGGAAGGATGGCAAAACGGGAAATTTTTCCTAATATTCCAATGCCAGCACCTCCGGCCGCAAAGATAAGCTTTCAAAGGTCGCCATCATATATTGAACTGTTCCAGGGTATGCGAGTGGTTTTGGATAAGCATGATGCTCATTATAATTGGAAGCGCTTGGCTAGTCAAGTCTCCTTGAGTGATGGTTTGAAGGTCAATACAGAAGAAGAAGCCGCGACTGCTAATACTTCTTATGGCGCTGCCAACGCAGAGAGGATGAGTGCGATTTCTGAAATAGTTGATAATGAAATACAGCAACCCATCCCAACTCATCTGGTGGGGTATTCGGATAGTTCTAGTAATAATAACGATGATGAAGAATTTTTCGAAATTGAAGAGGATATAAAAGAAAAGTTGAAGAATGGTATTGACAGTAATGAAGATGATACCGATAAGAATTTATTCAATCTTGCCCCAAGAATTGAAAAGCCACCGGCATTCAAAGTTATTAGAACATCGCCTGTAAGAATCATTGGTAAGGCCTTTGAAGACACCAGAAAAGAGGAAGAGACGTCTCCCTCTGATGCTTCATTTCTTTATGATGCGCACATCGAGGATAAACCGGACAAAAGGTTGATGGAGCTGAAATTTCCATCTCAAGATGAAGTTCAGGATGACAAATTCTATACCCCATCTGAGGAGCCCACAACCACATTTCCTGAAGTTGATATCCCAAAGAGTCCGGAATTAAATAATGTTACAGTCACCAATAATAAGAATACGGAAGATAAGCTTATCAGTGACACTGTGCAAGACAAGCCGGCTGATTTATTGGATGATTTAGAATTCAGTTCATTCGATATTGCATTTGGAAATTCTTCGATGAGTGCAGATGACATCAAAGTGGCGTCAAATTGGAATTGGAATTTAAATAAAACAGTACCAGCTAACCTTACAAAAGTTCAAGAGTCTCCCGGGGGCCCATTAGTATATGTTCTGCCCGATAGTAGTGCAAATCGTAAGGGGGACGGGCGTCTTCAAAATACAGACAATGATGAACCTATCTGGGTTTCGCCCAGTAAAATTGACTTTACGGATTTGAGTAGGAGGACTAAAGCATTGTCCCCAGAACGCGATGCGGTTCCTTTAAAAAACATTAACATTAATGGTAAATCCAAAATTATTAGAGAAGAATCTATCGGCAATATGGCAAACGTATTGTTATCTAAGGATGCATCCTATGCATATTTGACTGATTTTGTCACTTTAAGTGATGATGAAGGTGATGGTAAAGGCGAGAAGGTGAGTTATACGGCAAACGGCCCAGAAAGACTCAAATTTTATTGAGTGAATTTATTGATTTTTTTTTTTTTAACATAATGCAATATATACATTTACATAAAATATGGACAAATTTAAAAGGAACGAAAAAAGACGGGAGGAACCTCCCTTTTGTATGAGTTTAAAAGCATCAATCAAAGGTGAAAGCCTTGGGGTCAATAGGTGTCCCATCGGGGGCTATACCATTTTGACCAAATTTCCTTTCCATGTACAGTAGCCTAGCTTTATCGAAACTTATATTATCATTTTCCATAATTTGCTTAATATCATTTTTGGAAATATCGTCCAATCCGCCTCTCGTGTCGTTATTATTTTCTGAAATGATATCAAAATTACTTGAATGGAGACCATTCTCTAAATCATCAGTAAAGGAGTCATTTAAGCTAATATGTCTGTTGAAGCGCGACTGGAATCTTGAACGCAGCTCACGAAATTTATTGGCTATTGCCGTTGTTAGTATGTCGACGTATATTTTGCTTTCCGTCCCAAAATCCAGTTAGATTACATACCAACCTTTCCGTTCCGGTGTGCCATAAATATGCATAAGGATACCAACACTACCCAGAAAAGTAATTTAAAATAAAATAAACCCCACATTATAGTACTTGCGACCTTCTTGCAATTAGTATTTTAATTTGGCTTCCTCGAATGAGGAGGGTGCATATATACACCTTCGACGCATTTTAGATACCCTTTTTTTTTTTTTTTTCATTTTTACATCTCATCGCTAAAACGTTTTTTTACAGGAATTAAATAAGGTTTTGCCAAAACTATATATATATAAATATAGACGAGGAGTTTATAATCCGGTTCGTATTCTTATTATTTATATGTTATTATAAAGTACACAGATTATTAGACGGTTGATGTTTATGTCTTAATCACGTTTAGCGTAGGATATTTGTAAACTACAGCCACCATAATTATAATTATTTAACTTTTGAATACAAAAATCTGCATCTACTAAATTTTCGTACTCTACAACAGCAACACCCGTCGGTTGGCCATTTTCTTGTGGTTTTAATTCTGCGTTATTAATTTTACCAATGGGTCCGAATAAGTCGAATAAATCGCTTCTTGCCGTTGAGAATGGTAAATTGCTACAATGAATGAAACAGTTTCTATCTCCTCCTGGGTTGACACCTTCAGTAAATTTTGTTGCCGTTTCATCAACGTGGACGGTAATATCTTGCACAAGATCTGGTTCAGCATCTCTTATATCTTCTTCAGGGTCTTGCGGATCTTGGTTATAACGGTCGTTATCCTTTCTTCTGTTGTTGAAACGACCCTCTCTAACTTCCAAAACTCTACCTTCCACTTCCATGCCGTTGAATGTGTCGATGGCTCTCATCATTTCGTCCTTTGTGGGGTAAATAACGGATCCAAACCCTCTGGAAAATCCGTTAAAATCCAGTTCAACATCGGCGCGTAAAACATGTCCACATTCTTTGAACATATCCTTCAAAGACTGCCAATTTATGGAATACGGTAAATTAATGATGAATACTTCGAACCCATTATCTACTTCCTCTCTGGTAGCCTTTTTGGAAAACTCTTTGGAAGCTTCAGGTGGAGGATTGTCTTGTCTTACCATAAGTTTACGGTCCATGAAAAGAGCACCATCGAATTTTGATATAGCGTCTTGAACAGATTCGTTATTGGTAAATTCTACAGTCCCCATACCACGATGATGACCCTTTGATGTGATAATATCGGCCTCCAAAATTTCACCCACGGTGCCAAACAACTCCTTCAGGTCTTCAGGGGTACAATCGAAGGTTAAGTTTCTCACAAAAATGCTATTTTCAAAATTTCTCTTGGTAGCGTCAAATTGCTTTTCTAAATCTCTTTCAACAATCGGGCCTAAACTGCGACCTCTACCGCCGCTGGCGCCACCGCCACGCCCGCCTCTGAATGATCCGCTTCCTCCTCTGCCACCGCGTCCCCCTCGGCGAGGAGGCCAGTTTCTGTCATCGTGGTAACGGCTGCCGAATCCCTGGTCGTAACGATCGTTAAAACGGGAGCCTCGGTCACGCCTTTGATGGCGACTGTTACCGCCACTGCCACTATTACTATTGTTATAATCATCATACCGGTCCCTGTCATCGCTCAAACGACGACGCACAGGCGACCTCGATCTGCTTCTATCATTTCCGTACATTCCTAGTCTTCTTTCCATCTTAACGAAATGACTTTACTGATGGTTTATTTAGCACTCTTGTCTTCTTTTCGCCCGTAGCTTATTTCTAGAGGGTCTATGTAATAATTCCTTCCAAATTTTTAATTTTTTTCAATTTTTCAATTTTTTTCACTATTTGTAGACATGGTCACTCTCAACGACAACAAAGAGGTTAAAGGAAAGCCATGCGAAGTGAAGAATTAGTGGCTATTGTCGGCTGTCATTGCTATTTCTTTGCTGGGTTTACCGAAACCATTGGTGACGGCAGCACCAGACGGCGGATTACTTCCGTTTCCTTGTCTACCTCTTCCTCCCCATCGAACCGCAGCCTGCAAGTGCCATCTCTCTTGGTTCCGATGACGATTGCAGGATAGAAAGTCGTGGTTTCAGGGTACCTTGCCAAGACTTTCGTCCCTGGCGGGTAGTTTTTAGTAGGGAAGCCTGGCGGAATCAGTAGTAGCTCTTTCCAATTGCACTTGAACACTTTGCCCGAATTGCCCGACTCGTCTGGCTCAGGGTCTCTGACTTCAAACCTCGTTCCGTCCGCTATTATCTTGAGCACTTCACACTGGATCCATTCGCCATCGGCATTGCCTCTCCTGGGCTTGTAAGCCACCTCTGAGCCCAACAAAATCGGAGCACTCGGGTTGAACTCGCTGGTCCAGTACGACCTGCCGGCCTTTCCCGGAGCCTTTCCTGGAGCCTTTCCTGGGGCTTTCCCTGGAGCTTTCCCTGGAGCTTTACCTGGAGCTTTACCTGGAGCTTTTCCTGGCGCCTTTCCTGGCGCCTTTCCTGGCATCTTCTTGCCCTGTGGTGTGGGCCTTGTCGCTTCTTCTCCATCTTCTACCTCTTCTGTGTTTTCCTCATGCTTCTCCTCCGGCGGCTCGTCCAGCATCAAGGATAGATTGGAGCGCACGTTTTCGAGAATGCGATGCGCCCTGTTGATGTTTTCCATGTGCTCCTGGAATGTTGTTAGATGCAATTGCAGCTGATCTTCTGACAGATTGATGAAGCTCACTTTTTTCGCCTGCAAATCGTCATCGAAGGGAATGACCTCGTTGGCATTGTATATGTCTTGCAAGGACGACACCACAACATCCCAATAGCCGTCCATAGTAGCGAGATGTGAACGTGTGGTCTGATATTGGAAAAATTCCGCCGGTCAGAGGTGCTACTATTGTATTATCTTTAACCTTTTTGGTATTTGGCAAGAGATCAGAGGGAAAAGCAAAAACTAAAAAAAATTTGGTAACGCGTCACCTCGTACAAACGTACAAGTAATAGGAACCTCTGGGTAGAGAAGCTCATCGTTTATATAAATACGTTATATAGATGTATAGAGGCCCAGGGGCAGGGGTTGCTGCGGGAGAAATTAACCAGGTGGCAATTGGGAGATATCGACGATTTCGTTGATCTTCTCGTCTTCGTCAGCGGCCTCCTCGATGCTTGTCTTCAAAGGAGTTCTTGGCAATGCCATCATACCGCTTCTTGCACACTCTAGTACCCCGAATGGCTCAACCAGCTTCAAGAAGGCGGAGATACGGGTGGGCTTGGCGGAAAGCTCGACGATACAACTGGTTTCGCTGATGTCGACGACACGGCCACCGAAGTTGTTGGTCAAGTTGGTGACGTCGTTCAAGTGCTCGTGCTTCAACCTTAAGATCTCACTGGCGGGCAAGTTGGCAGGGTGGAACTGCTTTTCCCTGATTTCCGCAACTAGCTCGTTGGTGTCGGTGCCGCTGGTGTTCGTGGAAGTGTGGTGGTGCAACAGCAGGTCTTCAAAGTACTCTGTCCCTAGCAACGAGATTCTTGCCATGACCAGCTCTCTCTTGATGATCTCGGAGTTGGTGTAGTCCAGGACGGCGTAGACGGGGACCAGGTCCTCGATCTGTCTGCGTGCTTGTTCGATGACGCCATCTTGGCCCTGCAGAACGATGGTCATTCTGCTCAGATCCTTGACCTCGGTGTTGCACACGACCAACGAGTCAATGTTGAACCCTCTGGCGGCCAAAGTCCCAGAGATCCTGGACAGGACACCGGGCTCGTTCTGCACCAAACAGTTCAGGACGTGCTGTTTTCTTGGCTGGCGAGAGGGAGCTGGGGTCTCATAGATGATGGATGAGACGGCACTGTTGGCGTTCCACGAAGGGGTGTCCAAGGTGGGCAAGGGGGGCCTTGCGGCGTGTCTGTGCATCTGCTTGTACGCCAACGCGGAGGTCGACGACGAACTGCAACGCACCATGGTGGCGCACGACGAGGCAGCCACTCTACGGTGGCCACTTTGCAACAACGATCTCAGCATTAGAAGACGGGTGGTGAGCTCGGATGTTTCTGAGGCTCTGTATGTACGAACTACGTATGCGAATTATACATTGCTCCCCGTTGGTCGTGGGCAAAGCTTTAAAAATATTTTCTGTTTTCGATGCCAACTCGGCGATGCGAAGAAAGTGAGTCACGCTAACGGTGAGGTGATTCGTTGGATGTGCCATCGCACAAGGAACTGCTGGCGTGCCAGTTCCCGGCCCTGCCTGACAAAAGTGTCGAGGGGCACGCTGCCACGGTGCAGCATGCGGGACAGACACTCGATGGTGTCCGTGAGAGCGTAGTCCTTGGCGACCAGGTGGTACAGCTGGTTGAGCCCGTCGGTTTGCGCCACGGCTATAGCGTCGACGTCCTCGTCGTCGAACGGCGAGGTCGAGGAGAACTCCTGGACCGTGGCCCTCTCCGCAGTCAAGACCTCTATCTGTGCATTTAGCGTCTGCATGGTCTGCTCGATGGTCTGCTCGACGGCCTGCAGGCGGGCGTTGTCGACCGCGACCATTTCGTGGAACCTGGCGACCGAGTCTTGCATGATGGTCTGCCTTGTCAGTATCTTGTCCGCCACGTAGTGCACGTCTTGGCGGTACAGCTCGTTGAGCACGGACTGCAGATTCTGCAGCATTTCGTGGTGGTTGGTGAGGGAGAGGTCTGTGTTGTCCATGTCCATCAGATCGACCGCACTGGAGGGCGGTTGCGGTGGTGGAGGTGGCGGCAATGGTGGCTGCACATGTGGGGACTTGGGCTTCGGTGGCAGGGGAGGTGTTGTGTGTTTTGGCGGGGACTGTGTTGCGTCGGGCTTTGGCGGTAGGCTGGGCACCCGATCTTGCGATGGCTCACTCAAGAGACCCATCAACTCTTGCACAACGGCTATAAGGCCCATCGTGGCAGGGTTCCAATGATCGAGTATGGGCAGCGCGATCCTGCCATCAGAATCGATGTACGCTTGAACGGGCAAGGAACTACTGATTGCGCTCACATCGAATGTTTCCAAGTCTATACTTATAAAGGGGGGTTTTACCGGGTACAGGTTGGGTATCCACATGATCAGGGGCAAGCTGTCCCCGACGGTGCCGTAAATAGACAACAGCAACTGCGGACTGCCGTCGGGATGCGTGAATACCCTTGTCCTTGGCCTTAAACGGTGGAATTTGTCCAGCAGCGCCAACGAGTCATGGAATGTTCTTCTTCCGTCGTCATAGATGGGTTGGATGACCTTGAATAGCCAATTGACCACTCCCTCGGGAACAGAGATCTTGCCGCTTGCAGACATCCTTGATGTTTACCTTCTCCCTTTTCTTGGCCATCATGCTACTAAAACCTCACAAAATTTTGCCGTAGTTTATATTCTCGCGCTGCAAAAAAGATTGCTTCGTTTCTGACCTTTTATCTATACATTAAGGAACAAAGGACCAACGAATAAAAAAAGAACAAAGAGCAATGAGTAGTTTGTATGTGCGCCGATCCCCTCTTCTCCCCCCCCTCCTTCCTTCTACTAACTAATTTGTCTGTGTGCGTGTTCAATTTAGCTATACTGTTGTCGGTGTATTCATAGTGGTTAGTACCATGTCCGTGCTGTTCTGGATAATGGCCCCAAAGAACAACCAAACGTATGTATATTTTTTCAAGAGTCTCTTGCCACCGACGTCGATTCATATTATTTATTTTTTACTAACAAGAAGTGTTTTTACGGTATAGTGTTTGGAGGAGCACAGTCATCCTAACGTTGGCCATGATGTTTTTGATGTGGGCCATTACGTTTCTATCCCAGCTCCATCCCTTGGTGGCTCCACGTCGGTCAGACTTGAGACCTGAGTTTGCAGAATGAAGCGTCGAGTAGATCAAGCCAAGCGACGTTTCCTGAGTATAATAAATAAGCAACTAAGTATATATAAATACGAATAGAAATATAGTGGCATCTAAACAACTCAAAGATTTTTTTATGAAACACAATGAGTACGAAACGATAGAAACCCACACGATCTTCGAAACGGAACACTGTTCACGGTTGTATCAAAATGTGTGAACAGGCCATTTCAAAGCTTGATCTTCTCCATAATTAGAACCCATGTCCCGTGGAAGCGTTTAAAAGGACACGAGGCAGAAACAGGAGTGTAAAATTTGCATGCGCAAATCGGCAATGCAAGCCACAGGGCACGCGTGTGCACATATACTTATGTAGTCACCGTGCCGCTGCTGTGCTTGCATGCTTACTTGCTTGCTATTCTGGTTCAGAGCAGCCTGAAAGAGCAGGAAGTATCGAGATATTAATCAATGCATGAAAACACTCTTTTCCTCCTCTTTTTTTATAGCGAAATATCCCAGGGAAAAAAAAAAATAAAAAACGAAGAGCTGCCGGGTGAGCAACGACCAAAAGAAGCTGCTATTTAGGGCTTCACCGTAAGCCATCAGAAGGAGGCAGCTGGTATAAGTGGCCACAAGGATGTTTGTAATGGACTGGAGCGTGCAGTTGTGCATAGGAGTGCTGGCGCCTGTGTTCCGCGCTCTCGTGCAATTGCCTCTGTCGATTTTCATCTGGAATGGGTTCCAGCTCGTGGCATTGCCTATCAATATTCCATTGAAGCTGTTTCTGGGCACGTCTCTGTATCGTCTTGTTGCTCACACGGGTGCCGTGGACTACTACGTGGTCTTGACGCTATTCCAGTACCTGGCTGTGCTTTGCGCATTCGGTGGCATTATAGGACTCATCTCTGGGTTCGTGTTGGGCGTGTTCCACTCCATCTGCGGTGTGCCCAGTGTGTATGTCAGTCTCGAGTGGAAGCCGTGGTTTGCACCGGTACAGACGCTCCTTGAACGTGTCTCCACTACCATTGTCAACATCATGCAAGGACAAACCACCGCTCCGATACCCATGTCTATGCCTATGCGCATGTCAAGCCTTAGTAAGAAGCACCCCAACGAGGAGAAGGAGGAGGAAGTCGATGATGCGACTATAACGCATGAAAACAATGGCTATATGACTCCCTGTCAGACTCCCACTAATGGAAAAATTCAGCATTATAATAATGATTCATTCAACACGACCACTACAGACGATGAACCCACTGATATTTGGGATAGATCCGATACTTACCAAAACTCGTTTGCCACCAATGAGACCCTAATGTCTCTTTCTAACAGAGCCAACCTTCGAAGAAATATAAATGATGCCGACATCGTTAATATCAAGATTTTAAGAAGAAATTCAAGATAAAACGGCCATTACTTCTTCTCATTCACTAATAAATAATAATCGAAATAGCACGTAATTAATTAGTTAGTTATATAGGCTCCGCATTATACTCTTTAGCATATTCTTCCCTTTTCTTCTCTTCTTTTCCTGTTTTGTAACTCGAATATCAAGAAGAAAACATTAAAAAACGGAACTACCAGTTCAGAAGATTATTAAATAATTTCCCCTAAAAAGCAACTCTCCTAAAAAGAGTAAAGAAATAGTCCTTTCTACCTCACTCATTCATAGTTGCTAATTGCACATCAAGGACCACGAATATTCATGACGACTCGTTTGCTCCAACTTACTCGTCCTCATTACAGATTATTGTCCTCACCTTTCCGCAAAAGCTCCATCATACAAAGGCAGATGTCTGCTACAAGCCCTTCTCCAACCAGTAGCTATCTGAACATGATTACTAAGTCTCTACAACATAATCTACAGACATGGTTCCATTTCCAACCAAACGAAATCGATATCATTGAATCGCCATCACAGTTTTATGACCTCTTAAAATCAAAAATCTCAACCTCGCAAAAGAGGATCTTTATTGCGTCCCTTTACTTAGGAAAAAGTGAAACTGAATTAATGGACTGTATATCTCAAGCACTGTCCAAAAATCCCGATTTGAAAGTTTCCTTTTTGTTGGATGGCCTTCGAGGAACCAGGGAGTTGCCTTCTACCTCTTCTGCCACTTTGCTATCGTCTCTAGTAGCCAAATACGGGTCTGAAAGAGTAGATTGTCGATTATACAAGACTCCTGCTTACCATGGCTGGAAAAAAGTCGTAGTTCCTAAAAGGTTTAATGAAGGTTTGGGCCTTCAGCATATGAAGATTTATGGGTTTGATAATGAGATAATCCTCTCAGGCGCTAACCTTTCCAATGATTATTTTACCAACAGACAAGATAGATATTATCTCTTTAAATCTGCGAATTTCGCCAGTTATTATTTCAAACTACATCAACTCATCAGTTCTTTCAGTTACCAGATTGTAAAACCAAAAGCTGCTGGCAATGTTAACATCATTTGGCCTGACTCGAACCCCACTATTGAACCGATGAAAAATAAAAGAAAGTTCTTGAGGGAAGCTTCTCAATTACTTGAGCTTTTTTTACAGAATTCCAAACAGAATCAACCGATTTCTCCACCGGGCCAATTTTCCACTATAGTCTACCCAATTTCTCAATTTACTCCACTTTTCCCTAAATATAATGATAAATCAACCGAAAAATCAACGATATTGTCACTGCTATCGAATATTAAAAACACTTCTATTTCTTGGACATTCACCGCAGGATACTTCAATGTTCTCCCAGAAATTAAAGCTAATCTACTAGCCACACCGGTCACTGAGGCAAATGTGATAACGGCATCGCCCTTCGCAAACGGATTTTACCAATCGAAGGGTGTCTCATCAAATTTACCTGGTGCCTACCTATACTTATCCAAAAAATTTCTACAAGATGTCTCTAGATACAACAAAGATCAAGCTATTACATTGCGGGAATGGCAAAGGGGTGTAGTAAATAAACCTAACGGTTGGTCATATCACGCAAAGGGTATTTGGATCTCTTCTCGTGACAAAAACAATAGCGATAGTTGGAAACCCTTCATAACCGTAATAGGATCTTCAAACTACACAAGGAGAGCATATTCGTTAGATTTGGAATCAAATGCTCTCATTATTACGAAAGATGAGGAACTAAGAAATAAAATGAGAGGCGAGTTAAATGGTTTACTACAATACACGAAACCTGTAACTTTAGAAGATTTTCAGTCAGATCCAGAAAGACATGTCGGCACTGGCGTTAAAATAGCTACTTCTGTGTTGGGCAAAAAACTTTAATTGTATTATTGCTTGTATATATGTGAAATAGAAAAAATATTGTAATAAAATTACAAATGCACTTTATAAAACTCCTGAAATGTGTACTAAAGTAACTCAACGGAGACAGGCTATGGGCTGACTTACCTGTCTATTATAACTTCCCTTTTGGTAGTCGTGGTTTCCGCCCCACGTAAAGATATTGAACTTGACATAGTATGATCAGTAGAGTAATAAGCTGTATCAATTTTACCCAAGAAGGTGTTGAGTTGAACGGAATTTCATAAAACAATACACTGGTCGGTACCATCATCAACCTACCTACGAAATCGATAAATTCCGCCAAAACTGATATCAAGACAAACTTTGATGATAGCCCCATTGTAGAGCACCCCATCCAATTAATACTCATTTGTGGAATATACTTGAAACTTTTAACCAAATTCGCCATCACCCAAAGATAATTTATGTGCTCCAAGTAAAAAATACCAAATTTACCTGAATCCTTCAAAGGTAAGTTAGAAATGGAACACGCATATGTGAATATACTCAATATAAAGAAAATGCTCAAAATTATTGTAGAAGTAATGGAAATACCTTGGTAGATATGTTTGGTTGATCTATAATAATATAATTGTCTCAAAACCGTCAAACAGCAAAATAAAACGCAAAAATCTTTGAAAATGAGTAAGCCAGATATAGGAATACTATTGGCAACATTCAGTGAATAGAATAGAGGAAACCTTTTAGATAGCTGCTCTCTCACCAGAGATGAATAACGATAATGTAAGGCACAATACAAATACAGACCATTACCGACAAAATCTAAAAGGAATAAGTCGTACGAAAGACCATAAATGGATCGATGCAGTTTATTATAGCGTTTTTGGTAAAGTATAGCAATGATCTATGTACATAGCGGAGCTTTTCTTTGTCCCTTAGTTAGTTGATTGTGATCTCTTTCATGTGCATTTTTTTTATCCTTCAATTATGCATACTGATAGGAAGCCTGCCAGATCCTGCAGGATAACAGCGATCATATGAGCGATTCAATACGATGCCTTTGATGAATTTCCCTACGCCTCTATTCGAATATCTTCTATTCTCTTTCAGAGCTTCTAAAATTGTGGGTTTTTCATTCGTAGAAAAAAAAAACTGGTCAAAAACGCGCTACTAAAGAACACAAATATACGTAGAGCAATTAACTACTTATAAAAGAAAACAAGGCTTGCAATTTACTAGTATTCTTCACAAAACAAGAAAATACCGTACCAAGAGAAAATATGGATTACGACAGCCCTGACCCGATGAACGGTGCTTCAAGCAACGCCTTAATTGCTAAGATGAACTCAGCTAAACTACTATATCAACACTATTTGGATAAAGTCACTCCTCACGCTAAACAGAGATGGGCTGTATTAGGTGGTCTACTATGTTTGTTTATGGTGCGTATTACAATGGCTGAAGGTTGGTATGTGATTTGTTATGGTTTGGGTTTGTTTTTATTGAACCAATTTCTAGCCTTTTTGACACCAAAATTCGATATGTCCTTGCAACAAGATGAAGAAAACAACGAATTAGAGGCTGGTGAAAAATCAGAGGAATTCCGTCCATTTATCAGAAGACTACCAGAATTCAAGTTCTGGTACAACAGCATAAGAGCTACAGTCATTTCCTTGGTATTATCACTATTCTCGATCTTCGATATTCCAGTATTTTGGCCAATTCTACTAATGTACTTCGTGCTGTTGTTCTTTTTAACCATGAGAAGACAAATTCAACACATGATGAAATACAGATATATTCCTCTGGATATTGGTAAGAAGAAGTACTCACATCCTTCTAACTGATATTCTTGGAATCCACATACCTCTTCAATGGACACATTCGTATTTTTTTAATTATGTATAAATAAAGAAATTTGATCATTCAAAAGATTTTGTTTTCTTTCCTTTCCTGCCTATACCAAATGTTTTTTTGAAAATTATATACCAATTATATACAAGGTCGCTAAGAAGGATCCATTTTTGATCATCATGTATAGATAAAGCGTTTCAAAATATTCCAAGAAAACTCATTTTTTTTAATCTATTACCAACCGTCTGTTATGCTTAATTTTATATAGGGTGTATACATTAATTTCTAACCTTAGCAATGAGGTCTGTAACTTAAAATAGTGAGAAATGGGGTGTGTCAAAAATACAGGGTGCAAAAGGAAGAGAAGACTAAAATATGAGAGTTGAAAATCAATTAACAGGTTATGACTTTACACCGTCCATATATAAGACAAAGCGTACCCTGTATTTGCCAAATTTAAATTTTGAAGGGATCCAATAATCTATTATTCAAACAATTTAAATAAAGTGTCTCATCTCAACAGGATCTAAAAAGTAATGAAAATCATATCTGTAGTAGAAGATTTCGGAGAGAACGAAAATACAATTATCACTTTGGTGCCTCAAACTAAAGACGACCTTTTCACAGTATATCAAATAATTGACAAAGAAGACGAAGTCATATTTAAGAAATTGTTCACGACGAAAAAGGATGAAGTGAATAGAAAAACAAGTACTGATTTAATAAATCTGAGGCTGAAAATCCTCTCCTATGAATTTGATATAAAGGAGGAATACCTTCGTTATAAGGGTGTCACTGTCGCTGATGATACGAATACGGCGAATTTGGATGTGCCAGTTGGTAAATTTCTTAGTTTTAGCGTAACATATGAACACCAGTTTACTATTTTCAAGCACCATTTCAATAAGTATGCCAAGAGACTTTTGAAGGAGGCCCTAGAGTTAGAAACCAAATCAGACACCGCTGCAGTGGTGTTACAAGAGGGAATTTCTCATGTTTGCTTATTAACAGCTTCTTCAACTATCTTAAAGCAAAAGATTGAAATTTCAATGCCCAAAAAGAAGGATGCGACCGATATTAACAAATTCAATGAAAAAACTGAAAAGTTTTATAGAGCAACTTATGATGCAATGATGAAAAATTTCAACTTTGACGAACTGAGGATGATCATACTGTGCTCCCCTGGATTTTATGCAAAGGCTTTAATGGAAAGAATCTTAAAGTATGCAGAGAAAGAACAAAACAACTTAATTTTAGAAAACCAGGAAATGCTTATTATTGCCCATTGTTCCACAGGTTACTTACAGGGAATTACTGAAGTTTTAAGAGATCCTGAATATTCTACGGTACTGCAAAATACCAAATTCATTAAGGAAATCCAAATAATGGATGACTTCTTCGAACACTTAAATAAAGATGATAACAAGGCATGGTACGGTGAAGAAGAAATCAAGAGAGCCGCAAAATTAGACGCAATAGAAACATTACTTATTACCGATAGCGTATTGAAAAGTGACGACATAGACAAGCGTGAGACATTCCTTGACTTGACATACAATATTGAGCAGAGTGGCGGAAAAGTATTTGTGTTTAGTACTCTACAAAGCCATGGTGAAGAACTTGAGAGATTAAAAGGATTGGCTTGTATTTTGAAATATCCAATCCCAGACCTAGATGAGATTCTAGAAAATGATAAAAATATACTCTAGTTAAACTAAGAATTTCAGGAAAACAACCCTAAATTAAGAGCATTTGGACACAGCAACATACTAGTAACGACTACTTTGCGCCGGCTTTAGCCATCATTCATTATAGGAAAGCTTTTAACATGAGCTATAATCTGAAGAATATCACTTCATTAAACCTAGACGTTATGAACGTTATAGACTAATATGTAAATTATCTAGAGTCAAATACTAAAATAACCGTGCTCGCTAATATTTTAAAACCATACAGAGCTAGTATTAGCCCTCTCTTGTCTCACTTTGTGAAGAAGCGAGATAACTGACTTGCTCAACATCGTAATTGTGATACATTAAAAATAGATCACATGACTATTTTTAAAGCAATATATTTATTTTTTAAAACAAACAAAAACTATTTTTTCTTTTAACTAAAAACAATACTTAATTTTTATATGTATGTGACTTCCGAAACGAAAATATATGAATGAAGAGAATAAAAAAAATGTGTGCCGAAAACAGCGGCGAAAGTTTGAAAGAGTAGGCTTAGACAGCTTAAAGGCGCCACAGACAGGAGCCTTCATGATAAGACATACACAAGATTGAAGAACTTTTAATGAATACAACTAGTTATCGTAAATTCACCAAAGCACATGCACAGCTTTCTGTATTTGAGAATATCGGTTTCTAGTAACGTCTCACTAACACCTACCTGTGCAGAAAGAGTCTGAAAAATTAGTTAAAAGTAGCCAGGCACCAATAACACTCACAACGGAAGTAGCTTTGCATGGAAACTTGAAGTATCTATACTAGAGGGGTAGAACTAGAATATATGGCGCCCAAAAAGAAAAAGGGAAGTGACATAACTGGTGTTCATTTGACTATTAAAGAGTTGTATATGTCTTCTCAAGCCGTAGAGACACTCTTTACTGATTCCTGTAGTTCGGGGGAAGGGCAGCTCGGAAAAATCTCCAAGTATACAGCATATCACAAGATGCTGGTGTAAGAGGACTCAGAAGACTCGAAATGAGTATTAAACATATAAGTGCATTAGCGAGGACCTTTTTTTTCTTTCCCACAATTAGCCTATTTTTCGGGTACGCTTTTGATCAGATATTCAAGATGAGAGCTAGCGACAACAAGATTTGTGGTAATATCCTGCTACTTTCGATGTCGGTAAGTCAGAACCTAGTAGTATATTTTTGGGCATTTTGTTTTCTTGATAATTTATGTCCGCTAAAACTGTTGATTTGTTTATATATTAGGTACTATATAACGGAATGAATGATTGCAGCAAGATGAGGGCAGCTATAATCGAACAAATTGTAAGTTTGTCTCATCAATTAGCACATAGCTACATCAAAAAAAGACATAATGAACAAAAGACAGTACACACTGCTTGTTTTACTATTGCTATATTCAACAAGTTTAATTATACACTTTGGCACTGTTGAATATTAAGTAGTTTAGTAGCCCCAAGTGAAGCGTATGAAGTCTAAATAAATTTACATGCCTCCGAAATTAGTTTCTTCATGAGCTGACTTAAAACCTGCTTATGACGCGATGATACCTATAATAAGTAAAGTTTCAGATCCTTGATTAAACTTCTAAATCAACCTGATTACACTACTGCTGGGCCTAGCGTATTTTAGAAGATTCTGCACCTAACCAAGTAAATACTACGACATCTTCATTGAGCTTAATTTCCTTTGTATTAACTTATGACAAATATATCCTATTTACAAAGGAGAGTCAGAGCCCTATATAGTTTACATGTCACTAATGTCTAACTCATTGTTGAATATTATGTTATTGCTAGTATATCACAGTTATATCCGCAAAATTCAAGATTTCCAGATGAATAGCTGGATCTCTAAAATTATGATATTAGTCATTACCAGCAGCTTTAGATGCCGCTTACAGCACCAAAATACAAATTACTTGATGCTCGAAACAAGTAACACATGTATTGTGAGCTCTCACAATGGGTTACAAAGATTGCGACATTTTATATGACTGCGTTCTGTGTTTTAAAGGAATTCGGGTCCATTCAAAACTTCACGATCATACAACTGTTTCTAGGTTCAAGATGTTCTCATTTAAACAATGGTCTCGTGAGCCACACGAGCCCTTTAAAAATAACAATACCTCAACTGCCCACGCCTGGTTGACTATTACATTGCATATTATTAGGAGATTTCGAAAGTTGCCTCTCTATCATAGTCAGTGTATATAAAAACCAGGAAAGTATCAACAATAATTCAAATCCGCTACAGCAAATGCCACTTGAATTTACTCACGTTGACCGGGAAGGCAACAAAAGGTTCGATATCTGGGGTTCCTGTACAGTAGTACATATAACCACTTTAGTCTCTTAACTGTCGAAGAAATATAGAAAGAAAAGATGACTGGTCTGTTTTGTGTAAATTCAAGCTTCGCTAAGCTATAGGCAGGCGGCTCAAACTACCTCGAAGATGTCTCTTTGTGAAATAGATCTTTCAGATAAAAGACCTCGTTTCTGGTACTTGAATAGACGTCATAACAAACATGTGTCAATTGAAGCGCTTATCCTGCACTTTATCTGAATGTAAGTTTATGGTGCTTATAAAAATAAAAAATACTGTTCGGTTGCCTCAGTCCTTTAAATGTCATAGTTGGCTAATTTATTGGTTTGATGATGGGGCAATATTAGCTACCGCTTTCCAATTATCTAGCGATTGAAGTGACCAACTCTCACATTTCAAGATATCTTCGAATCGCGTTCTTTTGATTTATTGCCTTTACTAGTTTTATCTTTTTTTTTTTTACAAAGTTATAAGCGTTATTTTCCAGTCTCTGCTATTCCGATGAGAAGGTAGCTGAGGAGCTTTTTTCTGTGAAATCTAGTACTTTTTTGACACTTCTGACCAATTTTGAGGCATGTTTGTTTTCTCCGAAAACCGTTCTTTAAATTTAATTTCCTCTTTGAAAAAATGGTGTATCACCCCTTCTCTCTTCCTTATACTACCTTGAAATTATACTCTTGACTGCTTTTTCATTTTGTCTGGGGTTGTCTATAATTTGTTTTCAACCACCTCCTTCCTTTGTCTCAAACTCGTTTATTTTCTCTTTTATCCCGCAACCCTCTTATAAGCCTTCGAAGAATGTATGTTTTATCTTGTAAGAAACTATTTAAAAATGATTGTAGATAAATAATTTGTTTTGGGCAACTTCCTTGTTTTGAACCCTCCGAATTTGGTCCTAGCCGTTTAGCACTACAATTTATTTTGGTTCTGCTATACCTCCCTTCTCATCTTAGCTCTAATCATTATTTATTTGTACGAAAGCTTATTTTTGTTTTTCATTTTGATATAGCCCACTTCTGTTTGTTATATCCCTGCGTCACCGCCTTTATTTTTACAGACACTAATAATAGACGATGTTACCCAAGGAACACCTATAATGTTGTTTCTGGAATCATGGAGAGCAAGTAAGGGTTGAAAGAAATTATTTTGCTCTGAGTTTACCATATTGATGCTGCATACTCGCGTTTTGTTTTTCCGGCTTAAATTAACTTGTTTGGGTTGGCAAAAATGCATAAATGCACTATATGTTGTTTATTCTCGTACGCACTAAGTCTTTTGTATTTGAAGTAAAATGTAGGTACAGCAGACTTTTACTGATGAAACTCAATCATGTAAACAGAAAATTTGGGTTGTGAACATTGGGAAATCATCATAGTAGTTAGCACATGATAAAAATATGTTCTTACAAAATCAAGTGTGAATGGAATTAAGGAACCCACTTGTTATACGAAGCCCTAATAGACATAATCAGGTTTCTGTAGCAGCGGAAATAATTGAGGAATATATTTGCAAATAATATATTTGCAAATCGAATTGGACATACCGCTAGTACGTCTTAATAAATAATCAAAAGGTTTGGCTTATTTCATGAACAGCTTTAAAAACCTTACGAGGATATACCTGTATTAAATCTGACTTGTTTTCTCTGTGTTATGGCCTTATTTGAACATTCCCGTTTGAAACGCAGACAACGATTCAAGGTAATACCTGTACAGGAATAGTAACTCATTGTGCTTCGAAAAGATTACATTTTTTTTCAACGTCCTTTACTTTTGGTGTTTTAGAGCGCATTAACAAGTGCTTACGCTTAGAAACATGTAATCTAGTTTGATATGCCCTTGGCCGAGAGTTCATAAAGGAAAAATAATGATGATCCTTCAAGATTCGGTTTACCTTTGGTAGTAAAATGTTTACCTAAGGTAGGTAACCACAAGTAAATCTATTTTGTGAAGATAAAAACTTACTGAGGAAACAACTCTACCTATGTAACGTAGTCATTAGTTCTAAATTTCACAACCAGGGCACCCTGAGATATTATCACTAATAGAGCGAAAGAAGCATACAAGGTCATTTTCGTATAAAGAATTTGAGGATTTTTAATATAGATATAAGTTAATGAAATATATAATTACCATTATTCAGATAGCTTTAACGTTGAACGGCGTTGGTAGACATGTGGGCTGAGGAACGGCTATTGGCATTTTCTTTTAAAGCAATTAATTGTCTTGCCCTGAACCCTTCATAATGTATGTAAGAAGTGGTTTCAATCAAATCTTGTAGATGAGTACGAATCAAGAACTCTCTAAGATACACAAAATCACACTGATTGATGTCTTCGACATTAATAGCACTCCAACGGGTTTTTCTTCCTCTGAAAGTTTCACCATTTATCTCAATTTCGTTTTCAGAACCAACCACAGCAAATGGGATTATAGATCTGACACTTCTGTTTAGTTCCAATTCTTCGTCAGTAAGTTCCTCTGAATCGTAAGGATAAATTCTAAAATTGTATTTCTCGAACTCATTTTGAATGAGTTCTCTAAACTCTGCCCTTTCATCTAAAGTTAATGTATCTGATTTTCCAATAACAGGTATGACATTTGCTATTTCTGTGAGTCTTTTCAAAGCCTCGACATCAAGGCGACTTAATTCCTTTCCGTTAGGTTGTAAGAAATAAAGTATAGCATGGACTCGTGTATCAACGATAAATCTCTCACGTTGGGCTGTCAATTCTTTACGTAAATATTGAGAATGTTGTTCTTTGATGTACTTAACAATAGGTTCCCAAGCTTTAGAGTTGTCAATAAAGTCACCAAATCCAGGTGTATCTATAACGTTAATATTTAAATGAACACGATCCTCTACAAGAGTATGAGTGGAAATTTTCATTTCAGTGGTCTTTGAGACAGGTAGAGCGGAGATATCAACACCAGTAGCGGAATCAATCAAATGTGAAGCAAATAGCGTATTGATCAGTGTACTTTTACCTAAACCGGATTGGCCAACCACCATTATATTGAATTGGAAACCTTTCTTCAACAAACGATGTTCGATCTGATTCGTGATGGTATCAAAACCAACATAGGAGGCAGGTTGTACTGAGCTTAAAGTATCCATTGTAATAATTTGTAAGGTGCTCGCTGTATGTCCACTAGAAAAACTATTGAACTTACGCTTATATTCTTCACGTTTGTGCAAAAAAGTTGGTTACTATTTACTTATGTTTATGTATTTGATTTGGCGATCTTGATCTATTTGTGGTTTCTCGAGGAAAATTTCATCGTAAAATACGATAATTTTGCATAAGAATAGAAGAAGCGAATCTTAAAGGTACGCTATTCCCATAATAGCACGGTAGGTTGAAAACGAAAGCACCTAGTGGCTGGCAGTAAATAAACGATGAGCACATTGATATTTGGTAAACGTTTGGCACTTTACAAAATTGTGCCTGCCAACGTAATCGGATGGTTAACACCGTTGGGGAACCCTCCACTTCTGGCTCCTAGCCAAAAACCATTAGGATCTATTCATGAATGGTTGAGAAAAAAGCTACTAGGAGACGAAAAAAGTGCTAAAGACAAGGATTTTTTTTCCAATAATGGTATATTACTGGCAGTTCCTAAGAAAAAAGTATCGCACCAAAAGAAAAGACAAAAGCTTTATGGCCCAGGTAAGAAGCAGTTGAAGATGATTCATCACCTAAACAAGTGTCCATCGTGTGGCCATTATAAGAGAGCCAATACGCTGTGCATGTACTGTGTTGGGCAAATACGTCATATATGGAAAACACACACCGCTAAGGAAGAAATAAAGCCAAGACAAGAGGAGGACCTTTCAGAATTAGATCAAAGGGTCTTGTACCCTGGTAAAAAAGAAACCAAATATGCCAAGGATTTGAAAGATAAGGATAAATACTTGGAACGCCGTGTTCGAACGTTGAAGAAGGAATAGACTTCCCTCTGCTTGTATAACGATTTTCTTATTCGATAAACTTAAGCCTGTATATATAAATTCAACTCAATTAACTGTATATTTATTGTTTTAAGATAGCATTTAGTAGCAGAAGCAAGAAAAGCAGCCAGCAAAGAAAGAAAAAGAACCCATAATTCTTCTTTCTAACCAGACGAACCATGACTTTTTCAAAAGTAAA
Source organism: Saccharomyces uvarum (assembly GCA_947243795.1). Lineage (NCBI taxonomy): Eukaryota > Fungi > Ascomycota > Saccharomycetes > Saccharomycetales > Saccharomycetaceae > Saccharomyces > Saccharomyces uvarum. The sequence goes on from OX365930.1 coordinate 114,919, forward strand.
GGCCTTTTGTTTAAAAAAATAAAGATACTATGAAAAATTAAGAAATAATATTATTAGTTTAAGGACTTACACAAATATTCTTTTGATATAAAAAATGTAAAAATGTAAAAATAAAAAAACAATTTTTCTTATTTTTTAACGTCCTCTATTGATACATCTGCTTTGGATTAAATTTGGGATTAGTAGAAGTTGAATTTTGAATTGTTAACAGCATTTTCCTTACATGATAGTGCAGCAAGACAATAACCCTTTATCTTCCTTCTTTTCTTCAGTTGCAGCAGCAGGTTTGGTTTGTCTCTTAGCAGCTTCAGAGGCAGCAGCTTTCTTTTCAGTAGATGGTTTAGCCGCCTTTACAGGGAAAAGTCTCTTTGTAGTTTCGTAGAATGTCTTACCTTGAATTTCAGCAATTCTCAATTCCAAAGGAGAAGCAGTTCTTGAACCATCAGGACCAGCCAAAGTACCAGCACCCCATGGAGAGCCACCATGAACTTCTTCTATACTTGCCAATTCAGCGAAGGAGTTCTTGTAGCCCAATGGTACATAGATAATACCGTGGTGAGCTAGATACGACAAACAGGCTTTAACGGTACTTTCTTGACCACCACCGTAAGTGGAAGTACTGACGAAGACACCGGCAGCTTTACCATTCAAAGAGCCCTTAGCCCATAACCCGCCGGTTTTATCCCAAAAGGCAGACCATTGAGCAGGCAAATTACCAAATCTAGTTGGAACACCGAGCAAAAAAGCATCGTACTCAATCAATGTCTCTTCGGTAGCCACAGGAATGTCTTCAGGCTTTTCAGGAGCATTCATTTGAGTCAGGACTTCATCAGGCAACGTTTCTTCGACCCTGTATATATCAGCTTTACCACCAGCTGCTTCAATTCCCTTCTTAACAGCTTGCGCCAAAACGTCTATGTGTCCATAGGTGGAGTAAGTGATAATTGCAATCTTAACCATTCTTACTGTATATCAATTGTGTCTTTATTGTTTCTTATTTCAAAATGCTTCTCTTTTTAGCGATATTGCCCCCTCTTTTACTTTTTTTGCCCTCCTGTTTTCCTTTATACTAGAATTTTGGAAACGTCAAATTCAAAGTAAAAGTAAAATAAACAAAACGGTAAGACTATACTTCTAATTGGCCTCTAAAATTGTCTAAAATTTATGACCGAATTGAAAATACCAATTTGAGTGTTAAAGCTCGATATCCTGTGGCATATATACTATTTATACTAAGTTCCGAGGAGTTCGAAGCGCCTTCTTTCCCCGCAGTAAGGCTGCAGGTTTTACCCGGTTGGGGCTTAATAAATTATTACTAAAAGGGTCATAGCGGACTTATCAATAACAAAAGTGTAAAGGTAATGTGTGGATGCCATCTATCAAGCGTGGTGGATTCCACGATTATCAGTGGCTGGTAAACCTTAAAAGGTTTTTGAAATACGAGGCGGCGAAAGAAAGGAAGAAGGAAGCTGATTTTTAGTGTGACTATCTTTTTTAAATTATAAATATCATAATGAGTTGGTTAAAAGAATATATTATCGTATTAAGTATGTGCTAAATAATGAATGGACATGAGGGAAGAAGTCAGAGTGAAAGAAAAATATGCAGGGTGAGGAATGGGTAAGACATGGTCTTACTATAGTTTACTTTCAATGTTCTTGACTAATTCTTTGTATTTTTCAGTAGAGAATGATTTAGGTCTTTCAATTGAAGCACCTATAGCTCTGTCAGTAATCAACTGAGCCAGAATACCAAACGCTCTTGAAACCCCAAATAGAACGGTATAGAATGATGACTCCTTTAAGCCGTAATATTGTAACAGGACACCGGAATGAGCATCCACGTTTGGCCATGGGTTCTTAGTCTTACCATGTTCGGTCAATACGCTTGGTGCTACTTCAAATATTGATGAGACTAACTTAAATAGCTCGTAGTCTGGGAAATGGTCCAAAGCAAATTCACGTTGAGCCATGTAACGAGGGTCAGTTTTCCTTAGCACAGCATGGCCGTAACCAGGAATGACTCTGCCTGAATTTAGAGTGTCCCATAAATATTTTTCGATAGTTTCTTTAGAGTAGTCATCATTGACTTCTTCTTTGAGTGCAAATAACCATTCTAGGACTTCTTGGTTAGCACGTCCGTGTAGTGGACCAGCCAACCCATTCAAACCCGACGCAAGGGATAAATAAGGAGATGACAATGCAGATCCCACTAGGTGAGATGTATGGGCAGATACGTTACCACCTTCGTGATCTGAGTGAATGGTCAAATATAATCTCATTAGATCCACAAAATCTTCATCCTTTGAGCCGATTAGGTTGACTAAGTTCTTACCATAATCAGCGTTTGGGTCCACTTCACCCATTTTGCCGTCTTTAAACACGTTACGATAAATTTTAGCTGCAATAACTGGCAGTTTACCCAGCAAATCTAATGAATCTTCAAAAGTGTAACTCCAATAATCTTGCTTGGAGATACCTTGAGCATAAGCCTTAGCAAATTTGGATTCACTTTCTAAGGCGGTCACCGCTATCGATAATTGAGCCATTGGATGCAAGTCCTTTGGCAAATTATCTAAAAGTTGTACGACATGATGAGGCAACTCTGATCTGGACATTAGGTCAGCGGATAAATTTTCCACTTGCGCTTGAGTAGGGACTTCGCCGGTCAATAATAACCAAAACAAAGCCTCTGGTAGAGGTTGTGAGCTGCCCTTTGCCTTTGGCAATTCCTTTTGAATATCAGCAATTGTACGGCCTCTGAAACGAATACCTTCTTCCGCGTCCAATTCGGAACCTTCCCATACACTTCCCGGAACACCTCTCATACCACCGTATACTTGCTCTAGTAGAACATCACTAATTTTTGTTTTCCCGTGCTCTTTGACGAACTGTTTTACGTCTTGAGCATGAGAGGGGTAGATTTCACTGAATCTCTCCTTCAAAGTCTTTTCTTGGTGTGAATGTGTTTGTAAATAAGATGTAACATTTCTGCCTGAATTTGAATAAGGAACTGTCATTTTTCTTGTAATCGCTATTAATAGAACAAAAAGCTTTGAGGGAGTGCTATAACTTATACAAGTTTCCGAAACTTAAAGAAGAGAAGGAACGAAACGACCATAATCAAAAACAATCACTTACATCGTCTTATATACACGGAACGGTCGGGAAGAATGAGCTCTCCCAAGGGCATGACTACCCTTTGATTAACGTCACCGATTTCTTACGAATGCAGCGTTCATACGGGAAGTGCCATTACCATTGTTATTGTTTTTCCGCTGTGCCTCTAATTGCTGACGCCCTGATAGACGCCCAGCTACGAAAAAGGTCACACTTTTTTTGCTGAAGCAGAGAACGGGACGTGACCAGTCCGCCCTTTGGCGATGACCGCCGGATAAATGCGGCCAAACATGCGCGGTATTTGGTTTGCGCTTTATGGAAAACCGCCCAGTTGCTACTGAATGACCCAACAACAACAACAACAACGGATATTTGTTCAACCACACCAAAGGCGGTCATGCTACTGTCCACCAGAGCAGTCTGGGGAAGGTCATGCTGCATGCACCGTTCTTGCAGCGGTTCCACCAGGGCTGATTACCCGAGGCGTAGGCAGTAAAGTTCCGACGGTTTACCATGGGCGCACCTATACGGTGGTTTTCCACAGTATATGAATAGAAGCCATGAGTCTGGATGCAAATAGAGAAGTACTGGGCGAAAACTGTGTTCGTGTGTTCGACTATTCGCTGTTCTTCTCCCGGAAGAGTTGATTTTCTTGCCACCAGTGCGCAAACGTGCGTTATCCTCCATTCTTCTTGGAAATAAGACGGAAGTATGGCTGGCTCGAAGGTGTTGTTTTTCGCTCGCTGTTCCCGTCGCCATATAAACCCCATTAAGCCGAAGCACTTCGTCGAGTAATAGCCGTCATGCAAGCCTCTACACCCTTGATTTGCCGGCGTCTTCCACCAGATACGTCACTTCTTGCTTACGGTTGAATGGCAGAGTGCCACATTGTCTCTTGTTCTTCACTGGCTACTAGTGAGTAAGTATCTTTGATTTTAGATATTATCGCCTGAGTAAGGCTTTGCGGTCTGAAATCAGCTTGAATAAGTGTCTTCTTAGTTCATTTCTTGAGCCGGTTGACTGTGCGCCATTTGCAGATGAACATCTCGTGCCATTTGCTCACCACATCGTATAGAAAACGAAAAAGGTAAGACCTGAGAATGCCAAAAAAATCTTTCAAAATTGGGGCGAGCCGGGACTCGAACCCGGGACCTCCCGCACCCTAAGCGAGAATCATACCTCTAGACCACACGCCCTTTTTTAAAAAATTCTGTTATCACGGCTGGAGTAAACGCGTGCACAGTAGTACTTATTCCACGTTAGTCACAGAACATATGAGTAGCTGTTGGAACCTATTGGAATATGTGATTTCGGACAGAAAATATTAATAATTTTGTCGCATGAAATAAACATAATAGCGATAGTGTATCTGTTGGAACAAGATTCAACTGATCGTCCATCTATTACTATTATATACGGTGTTAAAAGATGACATAAATTACAAGACCAGTAAATTAAGATTTAAACTGTAATCGAAATTAATGGAAGCTGAAGCGCAAGGATTGATATTGTAATAAGACCGATGAATGAAAATGTATCAAAAGGAAGACAGAATCATTTATAATATTATGCAAAATTGCAGATTCAATTATCATCTAATTTCCACGGTCAATAGTAGCTTGGTAACAGCGGATAGACAGAGCGTCCCATCAGTATATACGACTCACATATGCAGGAATTGAGAATGTGAAATAAAGAAGGAGCATCAAATGTTGTTAAAACGTAGAAGATCCCTCAAGGTTACGATAAATAAAGCTGTTAATCACAAGTTTGCCACATTCATGAAAATTGGAAATGTGGTCTTATCCTGTAGGTCGTGGGGAAGTCACCGGTGAGAAGATTCGTCGTGCTTTTCAGAGAAGGACTAGCTTATTGTGCTTTTACGTAAAGGATGGGCAATTGCTAGCTGCTACCTTCTTAGTGCAGTGTGCGGGTAGAATGTACACCGTACCCATTATTAGCCTTTTTACTTTCGAACGCAGGAAAAAAGTCTGCAATGAGAAATAGAGCGGTAAGTAGCAGAGTAACAAACGGGAAACATGTGGGAACAAAAAAGCAAATGGGCGTTTCGAGTAACCCTGTCATTAAGAACGTTCTTCTTTGAGCTGATGCTGGCATGATTAACCTATTGTTATTTTTCAAATGGAGCGAGAAACAGGAACGAAACGGTCGCGAAAAGAATAGATTTTCAAGAGCTGTCGTTTGTTACGCACTCGAGAACAGGAAAGTTAAATTCCCCTTTTTATGTAATTTAACTTTAAATGACTATTCTATTTCTGCTAAATATAAAAGCAAAAAAAAAAAACTACCCTTCAAGTTTTTCTTCATTCAAAGAACGGTGCTATCATTTTTGAAGAATCAGGCCTGGTATGATTCAAGATATTAAAGAGGATAAGGGCGATGTCCCTACCACTGCCGCGGAGGAAATTCCTCAATCGAAAACCTTCAAAGTTATCTGGCGAGTATTGAACGCAATCGTTTTTTTGGAACTGGTTCAAAGTGTATTGGTACCAAACCTAACATTCCTAGGTAAAAAATATCCAATCTTTATGAACTACCCGAAGTATCTTTACATCTCACTCATAGTGTATTGCGTGACTTCTTTCGCTTGTTGTTTTCTGCTATATTTGTTCAGACCAAAAAACGGCGCTGCACAGCCTCAAAAATGCTCGGTGTCAAGATGTTCGAAGTCAAATTGTTCTCGTTGTGATGCAAGAAGAGCCCATCCAAGATGGTTCAAATTCAAATATTGGCTGTTATTTCTTTCCATCTATGTTGTTTCAATCATTTTCATCATGTGCATTAAACAGTTCTTTGCGAGGGACCAAACGATTAACTTATCAAGACTTCTAAAATTATTCAGCTTACAAATTAACGTTATCATATTCAACTGGATTATGTCGTACTATATAAAACAATACATTTTACACAGTGGTCCTCTTGAGACCGACGATGATTATGTTGACGATGAAAAAAAACCACTAACTGAGAGTGACATGGTTTAAATACATATTGAATTTTTTTCATAACACATAATGAATACATACTTTTGAGGAAATATGAACATAGAATATGATTTCTAAATATGAATATTTTTGCAAACAAGAAGATAGTGTCATCATCTGGGAGCCTGGCAATTCGGGTTCAATCCATCTAATATGCTATTCTTGGGGATAATAACGAAATTGCTCAATTATATTTCTGCTGGCGCTGAATTTAACAGGTTTCTCTTTCTTGGGAGCAGTACGTATGTATAATGTCTATTATTATTATACATATATATGTATGGGCGTGGCGGACGGACCCTGTGGAAAACTGTCCAGCTCTGCGGAAATTATGCCCTGCGCAATCGAATGGCTGCGCGAAACAAAGTGGAAACACTTGCGAGCACTAGAGGCTTCCAGCCGTTCCCTTTTTAAAGAGCTTAAATCACGCTTACCAAAGCACTCATATGCAAACCTCTATTTCGCCCAAAAGTAGCAGCAGTCTCGTATATCTTTTTCAATTACTCTTTTTCCAGCAATTGCAGCGGAAACAATTGCGAAACGTTTAGGAAAAAAAGAAGTCTGTGTACTTCTGGCCGGGTAATGGACGAAAAAGGAAAAGTATGCAGTTGCTGTAATTTAGCCGCCCAGCCAACTCAACTCAACTCAACACCAACAATATAATTTACCTTTGGAAAGAGTAGGTGCTTTCTGAAAAGGGTTACAAAGTTTTTTTAGAGACTTGGGTGGTAACGGCATCTAGAGCAACTCGATGACTTACAGGATAGGAGCGCTTTTAAACAAGATGGAACACATAAGCGCATGTGCAAGGAAATAAAGTAAAAGAACAAATGGATTATGTAACTGTTTATAGACACTTTTGTTTCAGCATTTGTATTATCACAGTAAAATTAATAGCGGCGCAAACACTTTCACTTCAAAAGAGACTTCTTTCCCAACTGGGTCTTTTAGCGTCATTGTCTCTTCGGTCTTTTTCTAAAAAAAAACGAAAAATGCAACGTGCAACTGTTGACCTGCATGAACAATAGATCCAAGAAGCTTTCCAAAGACTCGTATCTTAAGTCACTTCTTCTTCGCCAATATAATGAAAGATATTGAAGCAAAGGGTGGTAATACCTCCAATGCTCAAGGTGAACATTATACATCTAAGACTATTTGGGTCCTCGAAAAAATAGCTGTGCTGGTTTTTATTTTTATTATGGTTCAGTTCATGTTGATACCAGATCTGCAGTACCTCGGTAGCAAATATCACATATTTTCGGGATATACTGGGTATATTCATCGTTCAAGTTTGGTATTAACATTGCTTAGTGGGATTAATCTCTTTTTTCTTCGTAAAAGTAGATCAAACCTTAATCCAGAGGAGAAAGATCCTCAAAGGCCTCTGAAAACGGATTCCTTGCAAGATGACATGGCGAAAAAACATCTAAGGAGATTTTTTTGGTTACTTTTTTCTTTTCTAACTGCTGTTGTTACTTTTTTTTCATGGAAAGTTAAGGAGTTCTTCTACTATGACCAAACAATCAATGCAAGAAGGTTATTACATTTATTGGGCTGGGAAGTCGGTATGCTGGGCAGTATTTTTATGTACTACCAAATTATCCGAAACTACCAAAGTCAAATGACTCTTGAAAAAAATCGCTCTTGTATGTGATATGTAGTGTCGAAGGCAAAATAAAAATGAGTAAGCTGGAGTAAAAATATGCGTATAGTAGCGTACTGGTCTTCTTGCGATATACAACAGATAATTCAAATAAAAGGGCGGAGCTTAGCGGTTTAACAAACAATACAGATCTTGCTGTAATTTCAGTTTAGTAGGCACGTAAAATATCTCTGCATCCTTGGTTTTATCTATAAGAAGAAAGACGATTGGGCTAGTCACTATAGTATATGTATATGTGGATAGACGGCATTATGTGCTCAATAACGCCTGTGTTAATTCCGCTTTCATAAGAATATCTTGGAACCATAAAGATTACTCGACTTCCAGCCCTTTAATAATTACAAGGAATGATTTCTCTTCTAGGTTAGCATAAAAGGCTATTTGATATCAGGGTGAACTAAACCAAACTTGAGATGATAACTGTATTTCCAGTTCGGTAAACGTCTGGTGAGTTGAAAACACCTTAATACTATCGAAGGGCAACATTCGATGCCAAAGCAGTTATTGTAACAAATTTAATCACAACCAATCATCTAGTGGGGTGCCGTATGTTAGTACGACAACCCAATTGTAAGAGAGAGTGCCCTGTCCATACGTTAGTATGATATGGTTGATTTCATTATATGGTCTTAGCCAAGGTACACTGCCTGCTAAGGCTTTTAGTAAGCTTTGGCAGTCTTCCCTACATATTGACATTGTTGTCACACAGCAAATCCATTTGCCGAAACGTTTCAAATCTAAAATGCTTATTGCTTTGTTTTCTTATATGTATCTGATCCACTTGTGGTTCAGATTGTAGTTGTATATCAGTTTTACATGCCTATGGCTCGAATTGGTGAGTTTTAGTGCTACTCTGCCTTAGTATAAGTCTATTCAGCTTTGAGGGAAAGGCTGTTGAGCTGTTGGCGAGGAAGTATCGCTATTTACACAAGCACGACTTTCCTTTGGAAGACGGCCCAAGGATTTTGAAGAAGTTCTTGTTAACTTACGTTCACTCGCCAATTTAGAGAAACCAATATTTTCCCTCTCAGTATACGAAATGGCACATAATACGATCATATGAAAAAGAGCACTACCTCATATATTTATTGCTATGAGCGATACTACGACTTTCACACTTTATGAATAGGGCACGTCACCAATGTCAAGACGGGACAATTATCTCTTACAATAATATACTCTCATATATTGGTCGACGAACATTAACCCGTAGCAACTAAACTACAATGCTCTCCTCGAGCTGAAGTAAATGTATATAAGTGAACGCATTTTTGTCAACTAAGAGTATAAATACATGTTACTCTGGAAATATAATCGTAATAAAGAGACTCCATGGCCAAGTTGGTTAAGGCGTGCGACTGTTAATCGCAAGATCGTGAGTTCAACCCTCACTGGGGTCGTCTCTTTACTTTTTTTCTTTTCTTTTTTCCCCGGCGGAGAAAGAAATTTTTTTTCTCTCCGGGCGGTGGCAAAATCACCTCACACGTCATCGCATCAAATCAACATCGGCCTCCCCGTGCTAAATTGTTGACAGGCCTGACTTTCTGGTCATTCCATTCAGTTTCTGCTATATAATTAGTATGGTATTCAGAATATTTTAAAAGAAAGAAGAAGGAAAAAAAAATTACCAAGAACAAAAAATATTATCCCCAACATAAAGTCATCTCCCATTTTTTAGCAAAAGTTTATTAAAGCCAGATATAGACCTTTACTTAGAGTTTTAAACTTACTATTTTTTTTTTTTATTTTTTGACGATTTCCTGTCGGTTTCGTTGTAACCTGTTGTGCTGTTGTCATTGTTGCTGGGTTGTTGTTTTTTTTATTTTGACACTGTCCAAGTATAATTTGGATTATCAAAGTTTTGTTTAATAAGCTGTTCCAGGCTCTTTAAACGTTTCTAAGTTGCAAAATAAAAAGTGGAAAGTTCAAGGTAGCTTTCTAACGTTAGGTTTTCAACCTCTTTTTCGCTCTTCCTTTGAGTTTACCACTAGATACTATACTAGTAGTAAGTATTGTGACTACTAATCATTTTAGTCCATAAAAAAGAATTATTTGATTTTATTTTTTTTCCCTTATTACTCCCATAAAAACATGACTGATATGAGTGATAGTAGTTCTTCTATTCCTCAGCAAACTCCAAGGAAACATGCACTATCTTCTAAGGTTATGCAACTTTTTAGAAGTGGCTCAAAGTCATCCAGGCAAGTAAAGCCCTCATCGAACACTCAGCCGCCAAGTGTGAACACAAATGTTTCATCGGCGTCTAAATCAGCCAAGTTTGGTTTGCATACCCCGACTTCTGCTACCACTAGAGTGGCTAATGCTGCTGCTAATGCTACTGCTAATGCTGTGAGTAAATCAGGAATATATATGCCCGAGTATTACCAATCCACATCACCATCCCATTCTAGCTCGTCCGCATCATTGAATAATCAAATCGATATCAATACTTCTAAATCCTCATCTGCCACCTCTTTAACTTCATCAGTATCAGCCTTGTCATTATCACCCGCATTAGCCATAAATACTAGCTCCAAGAGCTTAAGCCCCAAATTTTCCCACCATAGTAATAGTAACGCTGTCAATACGCCTGCACCTACGCCAACTGCTTCAAGTATTAATAGTAACGTTAATAAAATAACCAATACTAGTGCGCCTTTCTGTGGTAGATTTCTCGTGCATAAAGATGGTACTCACAAACACTATTTGAAAAATGCCAAAAGACAAGAAAAGCTATCCACGATGATTAAAAATATGGTTGGTGCGAGCAAATTACGTGGCGAAGCGAAATCTGCCGTTCCTGATATAATAAAGGACCCAAGTACTTCTGTAAACTCCACCAAGAACCCACCTACATTATTTGCAGGTTTCATGAAACAGGTCGTAGATATGGATGATAAATACCCAGAAGGCGCGCCTATAAGTGGCGCCTTCAATGGCTCTGAAAAGAACATGTACAAGTCAGGTCTAAACGAGTCAAGCGGAAAAGTGGCGCCCCCTTCATCCAATAATGCACCCGCTACCACACCAATCAAAAAAGATACACAATGTTTTGCTGAAAAATATGGTCGTTGCCAAGAAGTCCTTGGTAAAGGTGCGTTTGGTGTAGTGAGAATCTGTCAAAAGAAAAATGTTTCGTCACAAGATGGTAATAAAGGCGAAAAGCTTTACGCTGTAAAAGAATTCAAACGCAAGGCATCTGAGTCTGTGGAAAAATACTCCAAGAGATTGACCTCTGAGTTTTGTATTTCCTCGTCATTACATCACACAAATATTGTCACTACATTAGATCTTTTCCAGGATGCTAAGGGCGAGTATTGTGAAGTAATGGAATACTGCGCGGGCGGTGATCTGTTTACTTTGGTCATCGCCGCAGGAAAGTTAGAATACATGGAAGCTGATTGTTTTTTTAAACAACTAATAAGAGGTGTTGTCTATATGCACGAAATGGGTGTTTGCCACAGGGATTTGAAACCTGAAAATTTATTATTAACCCATGATGGTATGTTGAAAATAACGGATTTTGGTAACAGCGAATGTTTCAAGATGGCATGGGAAAAAAACATCCATTTAAGTGGAGGCGTTTGCGGTTCATCTCCATACATTGCCCCTGAAGAATATATCAAAGCTGAATTCGATCCAAGACCCGTGGATATATGGGCATGTGGTGTCATCTATATGGCAATGAGAACCGGCAGACAATTATGGAGTTCTGCCGAAAAGGATGACCCATTTTATCTGAATTACTTAAAGGGACGTAAGGAAAAGGGTGGTTATGAACCGATTGAAAGTTTGAAAAGAGCCAGATGTAGGAATGTAATATACTCGATGTTAGATCCTGTTCCCTATAGACGGATCAATGGGAAACAAATTCTGAACAGTGAATGGGGCAGAGAAATAAAATGCTGTCATAATGGACACGCGTTGAAATAAATCCTCTTCAAAATTACTCATTCTTCTATTTCCCTTTCATTGATTACACAAAGATGTTCTTATTTAATGTTGATGTCAGGTCTCATCATTTGTATTTTCCCCCTTTTATTTTCTTATTTTGGTTGATTGCGGAACATCTAAATTTTGGTAAATACCACTAATTGAAAAAAAGAATTGTAACCTTATTTAAAAAAAATAATACATAACAATAAAAAAATAAAAAAAAATAGATAATGATTTTGTAACCTATTGCTAGATTTCTTCTACTTTTTTTATTCTTGCATGAGAGAAACATAAGCTTCTGATCTTTATTGCTGTTTGTTTTATCCTTAGAAAACTGGCTAATTAACTAGACAAAGAAAATGTTGAATGTAAAGCTATTTATGTCTTTTATTCAAAAAGAAAAAAGAGGTGAATAAGACGAACGGACAGCGCAAATTCATTTTATTCCGAGAGCACAGATATCTAGGCTTGTCATTTGTCCCAATAGCTCTTCAATTTTAGTATCTAATAACCCATTAGCATAATCGTCTCTTGACTGTTGATCTAAATATTGTTGAATTTGTGCTAAACGAGTATAACCATCGGTGCAAAATCTCAATTGAATCTTAATCAAAGCTTCAAAACTTGGGTCGAAATAAGGTACTCTCAATGAAACTAATTGTGGTAGTTCGGTCTTCAATTGGTTATTTAGATTTTCATAAATATCTTTCGCTAAACTCAATTCCTTCTCAGCTCTTGGTAACTTGGAAGCATCTTTAGCAGGCTTGTCCACTAATCTACGAACTTTTGCCTTCGCAGCATCGAAATCTTGCTTCTTGTGATCTCTCTTTTTTATAGCCTCCTCAATTTCCTTGAAATATGTTGAGAACTTTGTTATTGGGTCCAGCACAGTCTCTCTTAAGGGTCCGTCCAACTGCTTCACTGTTTCACTGTCAAAGTCTTGAACACATTGCAAATAATAGTTACCAACGTTGTAGCCACCACCAGCAACATACTTTGAATCATCGTAAAGGTTAGAGATGACTTCAGCGATAGTGGTCTGCGATGCCGTCACAGCTCTTAAAGAGTCCAAGAAGCCCTTGGCTTCCTTTTGTAACGATTCACCGGCCCTTTGAAGGACCTTATAACGACGTTCTTCTATGTCATACTCTTTATCAATGGTCTTGTCAACGTTCTTTATGATCACACTATGGCCAGCCCTGTTGATAGCCTTTTTGAAACCTTCCCAACTCATTTTTTTTTCTCGATCGTTGCTCTTGTATTGTTGTAATTGAAGCTTGTGTAATTGTCCAAATCGAACTGTTCTCTTTTCTTCTTCTTATTTCAACTTGTTCTTCTCTCTCTCTCTTGTATTTCGGATTTTCATAGTCGTTAAAAATCCGCGCATTTGAACAGCCCCTGCTGTGCCAACCAACAAAAAAAGAAAAAATTACATAACCGTTAAAGAGACGTTTCATGTTTGTTACAAATAAATGAAGAACAAGAAGAACAAGAAGAAGAAGCGTGTAGTTGAAGATCAGTAGAAGTCTGGTTTTCTTGGTCTTAATTATATGGTACAAACTGTATTTTATAATTTAAATTAGTGCTAGGAGAGCCCAAATAAATTTGGGTGAAAAACAATAGGCAGGAATTGGCTATACGATCAAAGTGTTTCGAGCGTAGGTGTATCTGCATAATGTCTCTGAAATAGCACTGTTTCTCTGTAATTTGATGAAAATATATAGTGACATTTATGTTTTGTTGACATCTTTTTTTTATGTTTAGCTTGGGAAACCTACAAAGAGAGAAAAAGAGGCACAGCTATTGTAAATGAGAAAATATAATATATTAATTCTATTTGGATATAGAAGAACACTATTAGTTGTTGTAGTTATATAAGGTCATAAAGTTGATTATAATAATTAAAAGATCGTAAAAACTAGTCTTAATTTTTTTTTTGGGTTTTTGTAATTAGGTCATTTTTTTTAGAATATCACCCTTTCAGTGGATGGCAATGGAATTGGGCGAGCTAATAAATATGAGTTTTGCTTTGTAGCCACACCCGCATATGCATTATACCAAGCGATGAAGGCGACGATTACTCCAAGCACACCGCCGGCTCTTGTTACACCGACTTTACCAACAAAGTGACCAATAGACAGCAGCAAAAAGGTAATTGCCAATAAGAAGAACAACGCAAAGAACATAATAGTGGATTTCATAGTACAGACAGCTAAGCCAAAAGTGAAAATAGTCCATCCCAGTAAATAAAATCCCAAAGCATTATTCAAGTCATCAGCACTATCTTTATAAGCGTCCAGGATACCAAACCAAGGGATGTAAATAGCAGCAAAACTTAACCAGAACCCGCCAAAGGAACATAGCGCGGTACCACCAAAAGTGTTCTCCAAGGCGATTTCCCAAATACCAGCAATCAGTTGCACTAGACCACCATAAAACATGGCAAGACCAACGACAACGTTGGGGACAGTGATACCTTGAGCTCTTGCGTTGAACATAGATAGCACAAACGTAGTCAAAGCGAACGCAGAAAGACCCAAGGGAGCAGGATTGGCAAATTTATGAACTGAAGGAGGGGCCAAACCTGGATTCAAAGTACCACCAAACGCTTCAAACAGGTCACTTTTCAAAAACTTTTGGCGCCCAATATAGATATATTCGTTATCGTCACCCCCTGTGTAAATCTTGCCCAGCGAATCGTGGGATGGACGTTCATCCTCCACGGCTTCAGGCGCACCTTCTTCGTGAGAGCTGTAAAGCCCGGCTGGAGCATTTTCCAAATCGGTATTTCCGCTCATTTGTTCCTTGTCCGACATACTGTTTATTGTGTATGAATGATTTTGTGGATGTTTCGTTATATGTATGTAGCTGTAGACGATTTGCTTTTTCCTTGCAAACAGCTGTTGTGTGTTGTATTGTATACTTACTGCAGAAGAGACGCAAAAGAGAGATATCTATCCAGCGTTCAAGAAATACGTTCCTCCACAGCGGCTTTATATACTTACGGCTTGCAGTCGCAAAACGCGTCTTAGCCGCCCAACTCCAATACTCCGCAGCAACAGAATAGACTGCAACTACCGTTGTCTTTCTCCAATCTTTGCTACCCCAACAAAATACACAATTAGCCGCCCAGTCGCAAAGTTGGCAGACGAGTTCGTTTGCAGTTTCCGCTGCAGATGACGCTCCACCCCGCCCCTTTTTTTGCAGTCACGCCTCAAGGACCCCTCCGGTTTTCCAACACGCGGCTGCACAGACTCGTGCGTAGTGCAGGGACTCGAACTCAGCCACACGTGCATCCGCGGCACTCCGGATCAATGGCACCGAGCCCTTTCCCGTGGACCCTCCGAGAATAGAGCAGTAAAATTGCGGGGCTAACCATTATTACAGTATTATGTAAAAGACGGAACTACACAATGCTTATCTATTTTTGTTCCACGACTATCCATTTAAGGGCCAAATACCCCGTTATTAGAAACACAACGTTGAACACAGCCAGGATCTTGATGTCAAAGACCAGGTTTTGGACGACAAATCCGAAGGTGGTTAGGATAGTGGCGCCGGGAACTTCGATGTTCAAGCCGTACTTCCTCTCCTTTAACATCAATGTCTTGACTTCGTTGATCAATAAGGATTCGTAGGCGTAGTAAAACACGGAAAAGTTTTTTAGGTACTTGAATGCCACATTGGTAATGTTACTGGTGTTGATAAATAGTCCGCTAAATAGTAGTGAGCCCAAGAGCACCAATACACTTAGTATGATGGAATTGTTCAAGTCTTCGAAGATTATTCCGATGGTCAAGATCTCCAGTGATATTCCCAAGTTGAACAATATAAGTATCCCGATACACTTGAAAAAGGCGTTGTCTTTCATGTTGAGACCCGTCATCGGATACACAATTAACGATAATAGTATGGGTGGCACCACTCGTAGTGGCACCACTTCACTTATTATCTTACTAATGTAGTATGCAAATGGCGAATAGTAATTATTAGATCTTTCCTTGATGAAAATAATTCTCTCCAGGGCAAACGAGCTCAGGCCCGTAAATGTAACAAATCCAAAGTAGGTCAATATGAAGAAGAACAACCCCATTCTATTTTGGAAACCACTGATATCGTTAGAGACGTTGTAGTATAATGTCCCCAAGAACAAACTTAGTAGAATTGTCAAGACGTAGTTCCCTAATAGAAGCTTAGGATTCCTATACATATTTTTGAAACTCCTTGAATTTAATATCGATAACTGTTGTAAGAAACCGGCGGAATCTTGACCTGTGGGCAAATCTCCGTTCAGAACGTTGCTGTTTTCGTCGGCTTCACTCATAACATCTTCAATCTCTTGTGAAAGCTCGGCAAAATAAACGCTATCTTTGTATTTATCGTGTAATATTTTGGTATTCAAATCGATCTCGGTGGTGCCTCGCGTTCCGTCGGTTCCCTCTTCATCCTCTCTCAACAATGTTCTGATTTCATCTCTATGGGCTGCGAGATGAGCCCATTCTCTCTGTGTGGTACCGTCACTGGTAGTTAATGTTGGTTGATGAATGATATTATCATTATCATTATCATTATCATCATCGTTAGCATCCGTACCGGCTTCTAAATCCGAGATATTTCGTATTCTTCTTCTCTTCCCCTGGGGAGTGGTCTCAAAAGTAATATCGATCAGATAATCCGCGATGTTGTAGTTATCAGGACAAGCGTATCCTTCATTTCTCAAGAATTCTGAGACTTTCTTAGAATTTCCTGAGTATACCATTTCACCTTTACTTAATAAAACCAATTTGTCAAATAAATAAAATATGTTTGATCTTGGCTGATGAATGGATAACACCAAAGTTCTGTTATAGTCACTGGATAGTCTCACTAGGCATTCGATAACATTATTAGCGTTACTAGCATCTAAGCCGGACGTAGGTTCATCCAAGAATAATACCAATGGAGACGTCACCAGTTCACATGCAATGGAAACACGACGTTTCTCACCACCACTAATACCACGGTCAAGTTCATTACCGATAATACGGTCTTTGATATCGATGATTCTTAGTTCTTCCAACACTTTATAAACACGCGCCTTCTTGGCCTCAAAGGATAGAACTTTGGGCAACCTCAATAATGCACTATTCAAGACAGTTTCATAGACAGTTAGTGTAGGTAATAAGAAATCGTCTTGGTCCACGAATCCCGCTATCTTAGAGAAGGCTTTACGGTCCATACTAGTACCATTAACTTTGATGCTACCAGAAACACGGCCCGTCTTCCTTTTCATTGCTAGAATATCCAACAACGTTGTTTTACCTGCACCGGACCCGCCCATAATAGCTAAAATTTGGCCTGGCCTAACGATACCACTGATTTCATTCAGTACGGTTTCTTCAACGCCATTGGAATTTATCGAGGGTACACTGTATGTGATGTTTTCAAAACTTAATGTTGCCAATGTGTCATCCTCATTTTGCAAGAAATTATTTATTGCATCTTCATCTGGCAAACGAATGGGGGCCTTCGAAGATCCCGCCCCGTTTCTAAATAATGGTGATTTGGAGATGTAGAAGGTAGCAAATGTGAAGAGTGCTAGAACCATCACAGCAGTCAAAGCCAGTATCAACCTTCCCTGCCATGACACTGCTGGGTCTTTTGAAGGAGATTTATAACCTGGAATCTCACTGTAATGAACACATTCACCAGATTCACATTTCAAAGTGATGTAGGGGTCACCAAAAATAGTCAAGATCAAGTCATTCATGGAAGGCTCGCTGAATTTACACTGTCTTGTTTCCAAATCACAACTGAAATCCCCCGGGCCTCTTATAGTTTCCGTTAGAAATTCGGAGATATCAATAGACCCTTTAGCACCACACAACATTGTGTCGGGAATACATTTACATTGAACTTCACTACATTTATAATGAGAGGTATTGTGGTCCAAGTCGTACTCAAAAGCACAATCATTCAATCCACAGTAGAAACTTTCTAATTGATCTATCCAAAACTGAAAATTACATTCCTGATTGGGTTTATCACAAGCAAATGTAATTTGTGGTATTTTGCCGTTTAAAATTTGTAGGATTTTCTCATTGGTCACATCACATCCTGAAAAGACTTTGTTTATGATCATACCGTTCTTGTAACATGTCCCCTTGATACTGGAATCGGGCATGAATGCATCACAAACAAAATCGTCTTCGCAAACGTCACAATTGATTCCACCCCACCCATCGTCACAATGACAGGTGTCATTCTGCGCTCTTACAGGACGATCCTTATTACCGCTCTCATCTGGCGAGAGACCACCACACAGGGGCAGAGAACAATCATCGCCTGCAAACCCTTCTATACATTCACATCGGCCAGTGTATGAATCACATTCAGAAAACTGTTTACACTGGAAAATTGGCAGCATACAGTTGAAACATGGCGGGCACGTATCATTGCCGTTATCTGATGTTGAGGGGTGCGATCCTTCAGGTATAGTGTCTTTAAAGAACGGGGACTCTTCCTGTTTTGCGAGTGAAACGGAGCTGCATAATAACAGGAACGATATTAGGGTATAATAGATATAATGTCGATAACTTTTCATGATGGAACTTTTTTAAGTCGTATCTTTTTCACGTGCAAGTTTTTGTACAGCAATACTGTTTTTCTTTCCTTGGTCCTTTTCTATAATTTGATTTTTTAGCTTCAATTCAAGATACACAGATATACATATAGGTACATATACGGATACATGCAAAAATTATTCCGTAACACAAGAAAAAGTAGGGAACTATCGCTAGATAATTCTTGGTATGATATCCATTTGGGCCCGAATCCTTTATTTTGGCTCACCCTCATGCAATTATGGCAAGATAAAAAATAAAACGGATTTTTCTTTCTAAATTGGGTCACCCGCAGAATCACGTGGTCAAAATTTAATAAAAGAAAAAACGTCATCAGTGATACCTATTTTATCACATATAACGAATTTTGTGAAAGGAGCACCCAGACACGCTCGACTTCCTGTCTTCCAGTCTGGAGTCGGCTTCCATTTTCGTCACACAACAAGGTTCTAGCAGCGACCTTCAGGCTTGAAACAAAGAATCGAAGGTTCTGGAATGGTGGGAATCAGTTTACTACCACATGCTATGATGCTTACCGCACTCTCCAGAGCAAAGTTTCGTTCAATCACACTCTTGCACTCTCTCTCACACAATTGTTCGAATCGTGTGACAACAGCAACTTGTTCTCACACAGTCTCTTTTCTTCTAACCAAGGGGGTGGGTTAGTAAAGCCTTGTGGAAACTTAGATTTACATATATATAAAGTTGAACGAATTAGTGAATGGTAAAGAAATATATAATTGACCTTTTTCTCTGGATAGTTTTTTGAACTTCTTAGATGTATTTTAATTCTTTCTCTGTGTTTTTTATTTCTTCTTTTCACAGATCATCAAGGAAGTAATTATCTACTTTTTGCAACAAATATAAAACAATGTCTTTATCATCAAAGTTGTCTGTCCAAGACTTGGACTTGAAGGGCAAGCGTGTCTTCATCAGAGTTGATTTCAACGTCCCATTAGACGGTAAGAAGATTACCTCTAACCAAAGAATCGTTGCTGCTTTGCCAACCATCAAGTATGTCTTGGAACACAACCCAAGATACATCGTCTTGGCTTCTCATTTGGGTAGACCAAACGGTGAAAGAAACGAAAAATACTCTTTGGAACCAGTTGCCAAGGAATTGCAAACTTTGTTGGGTAAGAACGTCACTTTCTTGAACGACTGTGTCGGTCCAGAAGTTGACGCCGCTGTCAAGGCTTCCGCTCCAGGCTCTGTTATCCTATTGGAAAACTTGCGTTACCACATCGAAGAAGAAGGTTCCAGAAAGGTCGACGGTCAAAAGATCAAGGCTTCCAAGGAAGATGTCCAAAAGTTCAGACACGAATTGAGCTCTTTGGCTGATGTTTACATTAACGATGCCTTCGGTACCGCCCACAGAGCTCACTCTTCTATGGTCGGTTTCGACTTGCCACAACGTGCTGCCGGTTTCTTATTGGAAAAGGAATTGAAGTACTTCGGTAAGGCTTTGGAAAACCCAACCAGACCATTCTTGGCCATCTTAGGTGGTGCCAAGGTTGCTGACAAGATTCAATTGATTGACAACTTGTTGGACAAGGTCGACTCCATCATCATTGGTGGTGGTATGGCTTTCACCTTCAAGAAGGTTTTGCAAAACACTGAAATCGGTGACTCCATCTTCGACAAGGCCGGTGCTGAAATCGTTCCAAAGTTGATGGAAAAGGCTCAAGCCAAGGGTGTCGAAGTCGTCTTACCAGTCGATTTCGTCATTGCTGATGCTTTCTCTGCTGATGCCAACACCAAGATTGTCACTGACAAGGAAGGTATCCCAGCTGGCTGGCAAGGGTTGGACAGTGGTCCAGAATCTAGAAAGTTATTCGCTGCCACTGTTGCAAAGGCTAAGACCATTGTCTGGAACGGTCCACCAGGTGTTTTCGAATTCGAAAAGTTCGCCGCTGGTACCAAGTCCTTGTTAGACGAAGTCGTCAAGAGTTCCACTTCCGGTAACACCGTCATCATTGGTGGTGGTGATACCGCTACCGTCGCTAAGAAGTACGGTGTCACCGACAAGATCTCCCATGTCTCTACCGGTGGTGGTGCTTCTTTGGAATTATTGGAAGGTAAGGAATTGCCAGGTGTTGCTTTCTTATCTGAAAAGAAATAAATTGAATTGAATTAAAATCGATAGATAATTAATTTTTCTCTTTTCTCTTTCCTCACTTCTTTACGCTAAAAATGATAGTTTATTTTATTTTTTTAAATGTCTTTTGTTTACTTACGTATATATAGACTATTATTTATCTTTTAATGATTATTAAGATTTTTATTAAAAATTTCCTCCACTTTTCCACTTAATCATTCTACATTTTTTTTCTCCCAGTCTATGTTGTTCCTATCCTTAGGTTCGACATATTTCAAGTTTAATAGTTCAAAAATTTTATGTTCATTAAAACTTTCAAGCAACATGTTATCTCGAAATAACCCGTGCTGTGTTAACTTGAAGCCCTCTTGTGCTGCTAATATCCTTATCCATCTATTATATTCTTTGGATCCTGTATAGTGTATCCTCCCTGCTCCAAGTTCGTCCCACTTACAACAAAAGAAATCAAGTCTTCTACAGTAATTTTCATCCTCAGAATTTAAGGACATGTATTGGTCGATCGGTTTTAGTTTAGTCTCTTCTTCCTCTTCTATAGGAAATGTACCTTCGTCAGTGGCCATTTCTTTCAACTCTCTCAATTTTTTTGTAGATAATTTGACTCCCATAAAAAATTTCTTGATTATCTCTGAAGAATACCACCTCTTTCTTTTCTTATATCCATTAATATTAGCTGTTTGGAATCTCTCCATGACCTTTTCGGCAAATAACCTTTCCAAGCTTGGCGTCAACTGTAAGAAACAATGGATATAACCGTCTTTGTACAGCTTCATACAGAGTGATTCCATGATACCTGCCAGCTCTGCGGTGTCATCACAAAATGGTTTAAAAAATAAGAGATCAATATCACCACATTTAGAGTAACCTCTATTATAACTTCCCTGTAGTTCGACTTGGCATTCAGGGTCAATTTCGTTTAACGCGTTCTGAACCATATCCAAATGCGCTAAACATTCATTCCGAGACATCTTATGTAACCAGTCGTCATAATATGACCAACCAAATAAGACTGACCAATCTGATATAAAATCATCCGGATCCTTCTTACTTGCAATACAAAAATTTTCATAACATAAAAGATTCCAGCGTTTAGCAATCTCTGGGCCAATCCCGTAGCAATTCTTGAAGTAATTTAGTTTATCTTCCAACGCCATTGAATCATTCAGGCCTGGTAAGACACCCGTATCCAATATAACTTGTATTTTCCTTGCAATACTAGGCCCAATATTCCTTAATTTGGTATGTGCTTCTGCGCCGGAACTAATGTCGAAATCACAATTTTCGACTGATTGTTTAGCGAGTCTGTAACCTCTTGCACGAAATTTTTCACCTTTGATCTCATATTTTTTGGTTAGTCTTTTCAAGGCTTCAATGACCAGTTCATTATTTTTATATTTGGGTTTGTTATTTACAATTAGTTTTGTGCCTTTATTCAATTGTAAGTCGCTGCCAATAGGCAACTGTGGAAGCTCTTTCACGACTTTCTTTTCGCCTCCATCATCCCCATTGTCGTCCACGTCAGTTGAAATCTCGGTCTCTGCCTCACTAGAACATTGCCCGTTATTAGTATCATCTGATATGGTTATGATAGGCGGAGTCAAATTAATCAAGTCACCGTTTTCAATTGTGAACTTCTCATTCTGAATCCATTTAGTAATACAAGTAACCTTAACACTTTGAATTTTCAATTTTTCGATCTTGTTAAATAGGTTATCAATATCATTTGAGTTTGCTTCTCTTTGAAAAATGTCCCTTTGTATCAGGTTCATATTAGAATCAACAAAGGAATCATCAACTAAAATAGTCACCTCCTTTGCATCTAATTGAAAACAATCTTCAACATTTGATATGATTGTGGCACCTTTATCCTTCAACACATTTTTAAGAAATGTACTGGAAGATGTGTCAGGATTGGGTAAGAAAATAAAGCTTTTTCCGCTTAGAATCATAAGTAGCTTATTAAGTCTTTGACATCATCGTTTCTTCGCTTGTTATTTTTAAGTCGTTTGTTGAACCCTTAGAAATAATCCATGTATTTAAACGTTTCAAAGTACTTTCGGCCGAAGCCGATTTAACACAAAAGGAGTACGATAAGTAAAATAGTGATATAACTCTGCTTTTATGTGTTGCATAAGATAGCTTCATATTATTGGCGTCCAAATCTCTGGATATGTGCGTATATATATCTGAGTATATGTTGTTGAAACTTCATTAACATCTACTATTCGATGTCTCCGTGATCAAATCCCTTAACGAATCCCAAGATTTCACGAGGTAGGCAAACTTCCCATTTTCCTTTTCACAGAACTTTAACCAGCCCAAAGCGTTATCAGTTTGGAATCTAGTGATTTTATCACTTGGTACACCGATGATTTGCTCAGTAATCTTCAAGAACTTGGAGGGGTTTTCTACCGGGTCCATCAACAATACACCATTTGTAGATGGGTGTAATACAGATAACAAATCTGTCTCACTATCCCCTATATACCAGTAGCAGCAAGTTTCATTGCCATTGTTGTGCGTTTCGGTCTTCCCTACTATTTCATTTAGTGATCTGATCTTATCAGAGCCCGTCAATAATCCACAGTCAAATTCACCAGTGTAAATCGGAGGAGGTTTTCCTGCAGACACTTGCAGACCATTGCAAAGAACATGATCAGGATTGACTTCTTTGTTACCAATGATTTCATATATGAATTCTCTTGACCAATTGATTGATAAAATGTAAAAATCATCTTGAAAATTTTTAATAACGGAGGAGCAAAATTGGTTGAAACCGCCTCTTAGTAAACAGTTATCATGATTTTGCTCTTTAGCGAATTGTTTCATTTGTTCCAAAGTAATTGACTTAAAAAGTCGTTGTTTTGAAATCTCGTTTACACTATTTAACTCAATAGTTCTGTTATATTTTTGATATTGCAATTCATCTTTGAATAATCCATCGAAATTTGATGGTGATATTATTAAGGGCGCATTGGAAGATAACAATGGTAGTGATCTCGTTCCATTATATTTGTATTTACGGAATCCATCCATATAATTTTTGGTAAAATGAGACCACTCAGGTTTCAACTCAGGGGTTATTAGGTACGGCAATTTTGCAATGGTACCGATTGTATCACATCTTGTAATTGTTTCATCGAAATCCGAAATAATAATATTCCTCATCTTCTTTATGACTCCAGCCTGGTCTAGTACTGTGATCACATTCAACTGCTCACAACTGCAACACATTACTTAGTATGGAGAAACCCGCTTGCAAATAAAACAAAAAATCTAAACATTACTACAAAAATATAAAGAAAAGCAAGAAAAACAAGTATACGGATAAACAAGTGCTAAAAAGAGTTTTTTAATAAATTGTTCACACACTTCTATATCAACCCCGACTGAAAAAATACGAAGGGACCGACTCAAACCGGTGTAAAAGCTAGGCTTTCAATCTCTGCTCCTCCAAACAAAAATAGTGCTGGATATCACATCCAACCAAATTATATGAAATAACTTTAGAGTGATACCGCTGTACAAAGAGGGCATGAAGCTTACTTTTTTGGGTTCTGAAAAAAACAAATATAAAATAAAAAGACTGAAAATATTTTTCTTAAGCTCTTAAGTAGTTTTTTTTTCCACATTTTTTCACATTTTTTCACCAGAAGATAAAATGTTCATTATGAACCCGTCGCACGGTATAAAATATGACTTAGGAACTAAAAAATAAATGCGCAAGCCCGGAATCGAACCGGGGGCCCAACGATGGCAACGTTGGATTTTACCACTAAACCACTTGCGCTAGTAATTATTGATATGACTGTATATAAAACTAAGCCAAGAGAGTACGATTTCACAATCCTAACAATCCTTTTTACGGCGCATTTGGTTGTGTTGTCTCTGTACTGACCAGTGTGTCACAAATGGCATCGATATATTACAAATAGGCGGTAATCGCAGGAGTACTTCTCAAGAGGGAAATACTAAGACGTATAAAATTGGAACCGTAATTCTAGCTGTTGACAATAACAGGTAACTCGTAATTAAATATTTCAGTGATGTTGATAACACTGGCATTGATTTCACTTAGTGGTCTCTAACAGCATTGCCGCCCGGAAGCTGTTCTTTGAGCCTATTATAAGACCAAGCGAGATGTCAGCTCAAACTTGGTTCAAAACCTTACAAAACACTTTTCGTTTGGTAGCGTAACCACTATCAAAGTGAGCTGGAGTTTTCCCTTAAGGAATATAGAGTACTTCAACAAGTCAGATGGAAAATATCAATTGAACGCGACAATCATCCTCGAAAGATAAAACGCTTCCATGATCTTCAGTATACCGTAGTGCAGATAGACCAAATATTTTTCTTGACGCCAAGGCATGTATTTATTAGAGCTACAGCATTCAACTGTAGCATGTATAAACACATTCAATGCCCTCTCCACTTCGTATATATTATGTTCTTTAAAGGCATCGATTTTTTTTCTGCAGGTAGAATTGGAAAATTTTCAGGCGAGAAAAAGGAACCAAAAGAGATGAGCTAAAATTGCGACATACAAAATAATGTAGTGTACCGTACTTTTATCACGATTTATAACAGAAAAAACACTCCCTATAAGACCAAGATGCCTGAAAGTCATATTCCTGCTTGGAAGAGAATCGCTCTAAAGAAACAGAGTGTAGAAAATCAAAATGAAGCCAAAGAGCAAAATCAATCCAATATAGTAGATGATGATCCATTAAATATTACCACCCATTTATCTACCGGCAACTTAACAAAGAAGGAGAAAAGACGAATCATTAATGGCGAAAATAAAATACCTACGAAGAAAGAGAAACGTGTGTCTAAACCAGGTTCGAAAAAGAAGGAAAAATTATCAAGAGAAGAAAAGAACTCAAAAAAGAATAAAATTCTCAAAGACCAGCTACGTTACTTAATAGAATTTTTCAAAACTAAGTCAGAAACAAAATTTCCAAGCTCCGTCCTAGAATTGGAAAGTGTGAAAGAAAACTATGGCGATTCTTTAGATATGGTTGTATCGGCAGACTCTGGTGTTGTTGATGTTTGGAAGTTTTCCAAGCAAAAGCAAAATTGGCTCATCAAGCATTTTTTTAATTTGGACGAAATTCCATCTGTATACAATGATCTTTTGCTTTTATATTTCAAGGATCTACAAGGTAGATCAAAAGATGAACTAATATCAAAATGTCAAGAAAAACTGAAACAATGGAATGACTATGCGGAAGATCAAGAAGAAAAAATAAAAGCGCTGGTTGAGGGAGAAAAGACCAGTGAACAGGCTAAAGAGGAACAGACGGATGAAGGTAAGGAAGATGATGAAGCGGTAAAAGAAGAACAAAAAGTTGAGGTGCAAATGCCCAATAAAGAGCTTGTTCAAAGAAGTTTAGAATTATTACAGGTTTGGAAGGATGACGGCTCGAAAACAATTGAGCTAAATAACTTTTCTATTGACAATTAATATAAATAGTTTAGTATCATTTTTACTTTAAAGTCGTATATACATTGAATGAAGAAAAGTTTCCCAGAAAGTAGTGGGAAAGACCATTACAATGTTAAACATTTCTGCAACGATTAAAATAACAATATCAGAGAAACATACATAAAAGTATATATATATATATATATGTACATGTAAAAACAAAAAAGTAACGTGAACAGGCGGTTCGGGAAGCCTTAGTCAACGAACTCGTTAGAGTCCAAACTGTTCCGAACAACTTTAACTTATTTAAGGATAATAACGTGGCTTGTCGAAAACATGGTAAAAGTGACCTCTTTCACCTTCGCCCAAAAACCTATCGGGGAATTTCATGTCTTCATTTTCCGGTTCATCAACATGATCATATTTATAAATGGAATCTGAGCGTTCAGCTAATTCCTGCTCATTCAGAACTTGGAATTTACCGACTTGTAGTTCAGTATCGGTGATGGTGCCTCTTGCAACTCTTGCATAACCTGTTCTTCTCAAATCTTTATACAAGATATATTCACACCACCTATCATCATCAGTAGGGTCAATGTCATGCATGCCAGACGTTTCACTAACATGCGTATTGTAGTTACCTTCGCCCGGGTCGACCACCAAGTAACTTAATAAAATAGCTGGTCGGGTTGAGTTGCCCATCAATTTAGCCATGTAATTACTTTGTAACCTTCTATCTTCTTCATCTTCCTCTTGTCCACTATGGAAGACAAAGACATCAACTAACGTGTCATTATACGTTTGAAGAGTGGCATGAATGGCCGGCGCAAGCTCTCCCACAGGGGAAGGTAATAGATGATGCGTAGCATTAATGATAGGGAATTTGGAAAGAAGAATACAGCCCCATGTGTGTTTGTTTGGACCCGGTCCAAAATCAGCATACATATTCAAATCATGGGCTAATTTACTGGTTAGATCCCTGTTACCCATGATGATTCTTTGCGTATCTGTTTCTAATAATCCTACAACATCCAACTCCATTTCTTTTATTAAGTTGATCATTCTATCTTCAGATGCCCACATATCATTATCAAGACCAAAATGGATGGTCCAAATACCAGCCGAGATCAACTGAGAATCAGGATGATAAGGTTGGGGAATTCCGGTTGGTCTAATATCGTAGGTAAATCTAGCGGTCAATGCTAGTAAAGCTATTGCAAACAAAGAAATATAAGTGTATAATTTCTTGCTCACTTTTGTTAGTCGAAGATTGAAACTATTGTTGATCAACATACCAAGGATAATGAATGTCGAGGAAACCGCAAGGATAGCCTCAATTCTCTCTCTCAGTAACCAACCTAATGGAACGAATGCATATGCAACGACCCAAACATGAGCCAAGACAAAAATAACATAGACAGCAAATGATAAAACATAAACCCATATACTTTGTACTTGGCCTAGTACGGAAAAGTATGAAGGAACTAACCAAAGCATAGCAATGGCGTACAATAAACCTCCAGCAACATATTTGGGCCATTCTGTAATACTCTTAATAGAAAGCACAGCAGTGGAAATAACCAGCAGTAAACATGGAACTAATGGCTTACCCATAAATTTCACAGAAGTCACGGCAGCAAATAACAAGACTGTACACGTCAACGCACTCCATGGCCATGGCAATGGCCCGTGTGACTTTTCATGATAACCTTCCCAAGCCCAATAAATAGTGGTAGAAGCATCCGTTAACAATTGATGAATACCAAACAACAATGTGCCAAAACCAACCGCTAAGAATAGTTTGCCTATGCAAGAAATTGATTTTGCTTGAGCAACTCTCTTTCCTTGGAAATTAATTGAATTAACGTAAGGTGATAACATGCCAAACAACACGGTAAAAACAAGAGCTGTCTTGTTATAGCCACCATTACGCTCATTTAAGATAACCCATGTTGGATTATTGGTATAGAACCCCATTTTAAAAATCATCGATGCAACAAGACCTAGTGACCAAGTGACAGCGAAAGAAGCGCTAATTTCTGCACTCACAATATACCTTAAGTTTTGTACAAACGTAGAAACAGTAATAGAAGTTCCGATAGCTAGAGTAATCAGTCTTAATTCTGGCATTTCGACAATATAGGCGCCAATGGCAACAATACCTCCTAAAAGCACACCATATTGGGTAAAGACTTCAGAGACTAATGGCAGATAAAGGAAGATAGGCCCCAGAAGACAGAACATTGAAGTTTCATAACCAGAGATTCCCATATACCAAAGTGGGAAATGCCAAATACTACAAAATAACGAGGTAGTATTCGACCAGAAAAGAAACCCATTGAAAAAGTTTGTTAACAGATAAAAGAAGGAATCAAACTTGAAATAAGAATCAGCGGCATCAAAGCTAACAGCTTCTTTCTTTGCAACTTTCTTTTCAGCTTGATTTTTCCGCAAATTTGTAGTTTTCTTTTCGCCATAAACAATGGCGTCAGAATCCTTGATCTGGAAAAAGCTCGTATTACCGGGCTTTTCATTAAAGCCGAGAACAATATCTATCTTCTTGAAATCTGCATAAGCAAACGCGTCAAAGGCTATATCCAAAATAATTAAGGACCACTCAAAATACGCGTAGATGGAATAAGCACCAGCCCTCTGTTGAACGGAATGCTGAATATACCAGTAAACCATTGGAAATAATGTCCCGAAGAAGATTGTAGCTGTTAAACCTTTGTTCTTTGAAGTTAAGGGACCTGAATAACGAGTAATCATGATATCCCATGGCAAAGTTAAAATAATGTATGCAATCATAAATATATCATGGATGTCATGGTCGTCTGTGCTTGTGATGTATACCCAACCACCGCAAGAAATAGTCCGGAGTACTCCGACAAGTAAGCATATCTTGGATTTGTTTAGGTAGTAATGACCCACCAATAATAAAAATCTTGGAAAAGAAGTCAGGGCTATTAAAATCTGGAAAATAGAACGCTCCGGATAACGGTCGCCGATAGTGGCTGACACACTCGGAAACCACTCATCCGGATACGTATAATGAGCATTGGTAACAATCTTATGAAAATGAAGTGAATAACCAGTAACCAAAGCAGCAAAAAAGGCCGAAAATGCGCAAATGGTATGAGTTAAGGGAATAATCTTCCCATTGACGGTCACCATAACTAGCAAATATTAGCCTTGTGGATTTCTGGTTATTTAGTTCTCGAGAAGTTTCATTCTAAAAGGGTGCAATGAGTGGAGAGATTATGACATTTTCTAAGAAAAAAGTCAATTAGGGACCTATTGTTGCAATTTTTCATTAGTGGGCTTACCCGAACGGACGAAAATTGCATAATCATTAAATTTGCATTCAGGCACTAGCTGATAAAAGTTAATATATACCTTTTAATATATCTCTAATTATCCTTCCCTCAACGAATTCGGTATCGCGAAATGGTCATATCTGCAAAACAAAAGGTTTCGTTATTACTTTATAAGCTGTCAATGAGGAGCTGATTAATCTTATAGTAAGCAACACAGCAAAAAAGTGAAATCAGTCTCAATAAACGAAGACGTGCCTGGTGTTACAAGTTACACTAAAACATACAAGCTGGGTAAACTTGAACCAAGAGTAAGCACAGTAGAGAAGTCAATTTTATTGTTTGTTAGATTGGTTACATACTATGAGTCTATTATTAAGAAATAAAAGAACTTATCTACCGAAACAGAAAGTACTAAGAACGGTATAACCTTTATAATTTTACGATTATAAAAGGAAAATTGAAATAAATGTCCATGCCAGAGACCAAAAGAAACGTATTCAACCGAAACGTGACATTGAAATCTAGAAAAAAATTGTCTCATTAAGGGTTTTTTTGTCTTCTTCTCTCATCTGATCCTTGCCTCTTTCTTCCGTCTTCTTCCTTTTTCATTCTTTTACCATACGCGAGTCCACATGGACTGCAAAGTTCCCTGTTATGTGCAGGACCACTTCGCCATTGAATAGTCCAAGTGTCTCTACATTTGGCACATTCTTTAATCTCACCGTTTTGAAGAACGGTTTGCCTTTTCTCTCTTTTTGGGCGGCTTTTTGGGGTTTTACTGTGTCTTTTTGGAGAACTGGTAGACCCATCATTACCTTGTCCTTGGCCCTGACTGTTTCTAAAAACATTTATTCCAGCCCTGGAGGTAACTCTTTCAGGGCCGCAAGCAGTAGTTGCACAATTCTTCGAAGGTGCCGTTTCATGTGAGGAACAATCTTTCTCATTAAGCATGTCCCTTGTTATGCCTCTTAATTGCTCCGCATTTTGGAATTTTCTTTCAATATCCACAATGTTTATTTGAGAAAGAGTTACTTCAATAAATGAACAGCTTACAAACACTTTTCCACGTTCCTTATAGGCTTTTCTCTTAATGTTTTGTTTCCTGCCACCAATTTCTTTATTTTCTAATACGGTATTCTTTGCGCCTGTTTTTTTTACTACTTTAGTTAAAAAAGAACTTCCAGAGTTATCATAATTATTATAGCGCATGCTGGCAAAAATCAATTGTCCGATTTTTCTAGCTAGCTACTGCAATTTATTTGACTTAGCGATAGAAAACAAATAGCAATGCAGTTTGGTCTTACTGTGTCACCATTGATCACCAAAGAATGATCGATAAGATGAGCAGACCATCCATGGGAAGAAATAGTTTGTTTAATAGTTTTGTGTGTCAAGTTGAGTAGCTATTGTTTAGGGATGCATGGGAAATTTCATTTGTGATACAAAAAACTACATTACAGGGTTGCCACCCCTTGCTTATCATGGTCAGTATTCTATGTTTGTGGCTTGTACGGGGCCCAATCTTCTATACAATACGGCGGCTAAACCCTTGCTTACTAAATCGCACAGAAAAGCCGCATGGCGAAAATCAGGGTCCCAGGGGAAGGGACGCTAATTCTTGGCAATGACGGAAGGATTCGAGCCCAGAAATACACCTTTTAGTGTAATGACTTTTACCGACTACCTGGTTGATATGGTGTTTTGTTTGTTCATAAGCTGTGTTCTTCCCCAGTGCAGTTCTATGTTCCTTATTGCTGGAACAGAAATTAACCATCGTCCATTAATTATTATTATATATTTTGTTATAGATAACATAAATTACAAGACCAGCATATAGTATTGATAGTTTCGCATAATAAGGCATTCAAATAAAAGAATAAGAAAGTAATCCAAGGCAAGACTGCAATCAAATTTGCAACAAAAGCTATCACTTGGAACCTTTTGATTTCAGAGTAGAAACATTTTAAAAAATTACCAATGAATAGTAATATAACCACACCATTCTAAAGATTCTTGAAAAGCTAGCGAAGGTAACTCTTATTCTCTATGTAATCTGGCTACCCTTTTTGTAAATATTGTAAGTACAGTCTTATCGAAATTGGCGTCTACCAATAAAGGCTATGTAGTTTTGGAATAAGCTGTGTATTTTCTGAAGGGTGCGAAACCCAGTTTGACATCCTTATTCAAAAAAAAATAGCACAAACGAGTCTCATCTACAGTTTTCGTCCTTGAATAACAAGACTATACTACTGGATAAAAGCTTGACTACTACTACTACAATATTTGGCTAGAAAATATGGCCACAAACATGAAGATAAACCAGCAATTTGGTGTCCTCAAATGCGGAATTCTGTACAATCAAAGTACTGAATTACTGTTGATAATTTGTTTTGTAGTAAGCAGTAATAGTTAGTAATCAGTTCTTCTTATCCTTATATAAAAGAGGCATATAGAACACACGCTGATTGATACAAAACCCAATAGTACAAGAATAGTTAATTATCAACAAGAAAAATAATTGACAAAAGAGAGTTAAAAGGGTTCTATATTGTTGATAACACTTCGTAAGTACTAGCTTACTTTGGGAAGGGTGTTTTCAGTTGTATTATGTTGGAATATGTGATTCCGGACAGAAAATATTAATAATTTTGTCTCATGAAATAAACATAATAGCGATAATGTATCATTATTACTTATCGCCTTTTTCACCATGATAAGGATAACCAAATCTGGTAAATAGTGAAGATAAGATTAAAGATCTATTAATTGACCAGGAAATAACAAATAAGAAGATGATTTATACCTGATAACTCATTAATACTGTCTAAATTATGTCTGAACCATTAGGTTTCATATAACCAATCAGCGTGTGTTTTATATACCTCTCTTATATAATAAGAATATTGATTTTTAAAGTTGTATGATGAGCTTTGGGATTCCACTGTTTCTTAATGTTATAATATTACGTAAATAGATTATACTAGATATTCTCCTCTTTTTATATGTTATCATTCATTGACCCTATTACAACATCAATCCTTGCGCTTCAGCTTCCATTAATTTCGATGACAGTTTGAATCTTAATTTATTGGTCTTGTAATTTATGTCATCTTTTAACACCGTATATAATAGTAATAGATGGACGATCAGTTGAATCTTGTTCCAATAAAGAAAGAACTGCTTATTCTTAATTATTCCTACTTACTAAACTAACTAATTATCAACATATTAAGACTGGGTAACACCGGGGTAGTTTATCAAGGCTCACTTTCTAGGATATGATTGCTGCTAATCTCTTGTATGGTTTATATTGATTCATTCCAAGCACGTTTCAATTGCAAATTGGTAGATTTGTACATGGGCTACAAGAGTTGTATATGATGTTGAGGAATCAATTCCTAACAATTAAAGAGCCTTGTTGGCGCAATCGGTAGCGCGTATGACTCTTAATCATAAGGTTAGGGGTTCGAGCCCCCTACAGGGCTATTATTTTTATTTTAGTGTAGCTAGCTGCTATGGAAGGGTATATTACATGTATGCCAGGCACACTTACCTTAGCACTTTCTTTTTCGATTCAAGAGAAAGGTATGTGAATATACACATAAAGGTCTCGCTCGGGATTATTTATGTTGATAATTAGTTAGTTTAATAAGTAGTAATAATTAAGAATAAGCAGTTTGTTCTTATTATATAAGAGAGGTATATATAACACACGCTGATTGGTTATTTGAAACCCAATGGTTCAGACATAATTCCAAATATGGACAATAAATTAGCATGTATAACTCATCTCCTTATATGCTAATTTCTGGTCAATTAATAGATATTTATACTCATCTTCATTAAGTATGTTTGTTTCAGTTCAACATAATTAATATCATATTAAAGAATGTTCGAGATCACCTATTTTGACATAAAGAAGGTTATGTCCAAGATCACCTATTCCAACAATTTACATCACACAAATCAAGTGCTTAACGCCCATTCCATCAAGTCAGCGGAATCATGATAAAGTCGACTAGTTTTTCCAAGGTCAATAGCAGATCCTTTAAAAATGATAGGACACTTCGGACAGTCTATAGAAGGATGGAATTTTGCCTGTATAAAGCTATTCCCGGTCAATGAAGGTTCAAAGAAGATTTTAGTATATTGATACAAATGTTTGTGAAGATGACAAATGGGGTAAGAACAAAATATTAAAAAAATACTAGCGCCGCTCGGTTTCGATCCGAGGACATCAGGGTTATGAGCCCTGCGCGCTTCCACTGCGCCACGGCGCTCGATTGGAGACGCTATCTTCAGGAAACGTGTTCAATTGGTGTTTGTTAGACATTCTGTCAATGACATTATTTGATAAAGAATAAAGTAAATGGGAGTTCGGGCCTACGTCTTGCTTTAGTCTTTGAGGAATGGGGGCCATAGTAATATATTACATTGCACCTACTTAAAAATAATCACTTCCGAAGTACACCTAATGTGATTATTCTGCGAAGAAGGACTCTTGGTTATGCAATAATACTAATAAGATAGTTAATTGCTTAATCTGTTTTCAACGTAAGCTCTCATGCCAGCCGTGGAAGCGTTCTTGAATATGCTGAAATTGCGCGATTAGTGAAATTTGAGATAAGTGTGGATTTTGATGTAATTGTTGGGATTCCATTTTTTATAAGGCAATAATATTAGGTATGTAGATATACTAGAAGTTCTCCTCGGGGATTTAGGAATCCATAAAAGGGAATCTGCAATTCTACACAATTCTATAGATATTATTATCATCGTTTTATATGTTATCATTCATTGATCCTACTACATTATCAATCCTTGCGTTTCAGCTTCCACTAATTTCGATGACTATTTCTCATCATTTGCGTCATCTTCTAACACCGTATATGATAATATACTAGTAACGTAAATACTAGTTAGTAGATGATAGTTGATTTATATTACAACAAAATTATTAAACTAAAAGTGTCTCCGTTTGTATAACTACTAAAACACTTTCCGTATGATGCATTTGTGTCTTGATTTTTATGACATCGATGGCCCTGTCATCTTTTGGATGATTTTAACGATGAAAGAACATATTCTGACTTAAAAGACGTGCCTAGACAAATATGAAAATCTGATAGTATCTTTTTCAACAGACTCTTGATATAATAGCAATTTAAAAAAATTACTTCCGCACCAAATACGATTGTTTAGTATTTCTCTTACACAACCTTGCAGGTATTTGTGTTCGAAGCTCAAATACTAATGAAGGCATTCAATACTTTTATGGAAGGGTTTCTTAAAACATTTAATGCTGACCTGTATATACATGGTGAGGCCAGAATATCCTTTCAAGCATCAAACAGCACCAGCTTGAGTTTAAGTCTCATATGCCTGCCAAGATTGCTACAGTACGTACCTCTTGTATATGCATACATTTAGTTCAGTGATTACATAAATAGAAAAAGATTGGAGGTAATGCTAAATGCCTGTTCAAGTATTCTGAGAAGCATATTAGAGATTGCGATTGCGTGGTTAAGTGTATTTGAAGACTATCCAATAACCGTACCGAAGTGATGTATACTGCGCGTTGCTGTAAGCTTTGCGTTTTTCGTTGGTAGATGTCATTACAAAATTCTCTCAAATAATTGTTGCAGATACATACTCACTCATACATCCCATCATCAAAGATCCTTCCCAATACTCGAGCTTGAAGAAAGAAGACTTAAAACGGGAATTTTCTTAACTTAATTCCCATGTTTACCATGCGCGTGTGTGTCATCACTGCCCAGGAGCATTTACCGCTGCATTTATAATTTCCGAGATCTTATTCTGCTTTTTAAAAGAAGTCCATTATTCAGGCAACAAACTCTAAAAATATTTGAATTGCGTCCTGAGCAGAGATGGGCAAGCACTTTCAATAGCGTCAATCCTTGTAGCCATTGTTCAGTTTTCTACAAGTTAGAAAAAGGTACACAGCCAAATTCAAGAAGTTAGCCATAATTGAAGGAATAAGGCAATAAAACAATCATGAGTGAAGAGAATTCTATGGACACGCAAAGTCTGGTTATTACCAATGGAATGTTCATCATCGACGATATCGAAAATAGCAAGTACAATGTCCATTATAGAAATGTTCCGGGGGGCGGCGGGACTTTTGCCATCTTAGGAGCATGTATAATATCACCAAACAATAAGACCTCCAAAGGTTTAAAGTGGATAGTAGACAAAGGCTCTGACTTTCCTGACGAAATTACAAAGGAGATAAAGTCCTGGGGAACAGATGCAAGATTTCGGGATGGTTTTGATAGGCTAACTACTAAGGGATTGAATTATTATGAGGGAGATAATGATTTAAGAAAGTTTAAGTTTTTAACAGCGAAGAAACAGATTGACGTCCAGGACTGGGTCTCTACATTTGGACGGGAAACTATCAACAAAATCCAATCTTTCCACCTGCTATGTTCCGGGTCAAGGTGTTCAAAAATCATTGACGCTCTAATGAAGGTTAGAAGCACAAAGAGTGTGAAACCAGTAATAATTTGGGAACCTTTCCCAGACCTTTGTGATTTTGAACATCAGAATGATATTAGATACGTTATGCAAAGAGATGATGTTATAGTGATATTATCGCCAAATGCGGAGGAGTCGAGCCGTTTATTTGGTTTACATGGCAAAGAACCGAGTAATTTAGAAGAATGCTTTGAGCTGGCACATCTTTTCGATGAGTTCATGAATGAAAATAATATGTGCATTTTAAGATGCGGCTCCCTCGGATGCATATCGATAACTGATAGGCTTGGAAGCGCAGAACGGGCTTATGATCATTTCCCTGCATATCACTTCAAAACCAAATGTAAAGTAGTAGATCCAACTGGTGGCGGAAATTCATTCCTCGGTGGATTTGCAATTGCTTATGCTTTAACAAGAAATTTAGCCACTGCAAGCATATGTGGAAACATTGCAGCAAGCGCAATCATTGAACAAATTGGTATACCAAGATACGATCCTGCTCATAAGACTTGGAATGGACTCACTCTCCTGGATAGGTTGGAGTTTTACCTTTCACAGCCAGGTTTGCAATACAATGTAGGCGACGTTTACAAAAGTTTGTCACAATGATTACATCAAAATCGGTTTATTACACTTCTTGTGTTCATATATATATATATATTTAAAGTATCTATATGTCAATTGAGACTAAGCGTTGTAACAAGTTTCAAAAAACTCAAACTCTAGTTGCAAAACCTTTGCAAACACGCTCTCGGCTTCTTCAACGGAGAGCTTATCGACCTCAGCTTTCAAAAATTCGCACCAGACTTGGAAGTGTTCACCATCATGTAAATCAATCCATTTTTGATGTTTCCAGTGTAGGCCTGGAGCTCTTGGAGTATCACGAGCCCATATCCAATAACTTTGTTCACAAATCCATAAGTAGGTAATTAAGGATGCCCATGTAGCTGAGTTGTCCTTTGTGAAATCTTCTAAGAACTTAATATAAGTATCGACACCAGGAATAACCTTGTTGTCAAAGTTGGCTCTTTCTTCCTTACTGAGGGATGGTGCTAATAATTCTAAACAATCATGAAAGTATGAATTTTCATCGTTAGAAAAAAAACCAATCTTTTTGGCTAAGGTAATCAATGCATTGGTAGTTGGCGCTAAAGAAGTTGTCTTACATATCAATCTTAAACTAGTCTCGAAAAACAAAAGATCTTGTGTTAAATAGATGTACAAACTACGATCACTCAAAGTACCTGAACATAGTTCCTTAGTGAACTTGTGTTCTGTAGTCTTTTTTAAGAGAGAATCGTATTTTTGGATTAGTTTATCGGTGGTGCCGCTCATTACTTATTCTTGGGGGTTATTTGTCTTCTCCTGTTAAATGAGGTGCAAACATAGAAAAGCTATCTAATTTTACTTTACTTTATTGTTCGTTTATATACCTTTCGATGCCCGATCTTTTTGCCAAGCTTTTACCACTCCGGAAACTGTTAGAACCATATGCGCTAAACAATACCACCCATCAATTCAAATTTGTTCGCAGTGAGATCACGCAGCATAGGCTTGGTATTTTTTATAGACTGTACTGAACGCCTGGGGACGCTGACTAAACCCATCATTCGGCTCCCGGAGCCAATACGCTCCTCAACATGATCCAATAGCAAATTCATTTGGGCGTCTACAGCAACTAAGCTTCCAATTAAAATACGGTCTTCCGCAAGAGAGACTATTAAGGTGCTTCCGATGAAATCCGATAGCTTTAGTGCGTCCATGGTGCTGTACTGCTCTTTTCAATGCTATTAGAAGCCCTTCTTATCTTGTCAATGATGCTATGGCTCTTAAATGTAAAAGCTGCATGCAGTTCGGAAAACGTTTTTCTCAAAAAGAAAAAGAAAAGAAACATTCAGCGGTATATAGAAAATAGTAATGAAAGCAGATTAAAGCCGTGGAATCTGTAGTTAAAGAGAAAGAAGCGTGCGATCGGTATCAAGATATCAAGATTTCTCATGTCACAGAACAATTCAACCGGCTTGGTCAATGCTGAAAGGTCCTACAACAACATAACGTTGAAAAACTTAACAGCATTTCAATTGTTATCTCAAAGAGAAAATGTGTGCGAATTATTCGACCTGGTAGAGGGCACAAAAAGACATAGCATTATTGTTGATCCTGAAAGACAAAGGAGGAATTTGGAAGAAACGAAGAAAATGCTCGATGACTTGAAAAACGAAGAAAGAAAATAGGAAAAGTAATATTTGAGAATTTAAGGTTTCAAGAGGCTTTTAACGGAAATCCTGTTATATTTCAGCAAATCTTGAGAGTATTTCCACACCCATGAGTGCTTTGGTGTAAACGTGAATGGAAGTCTAGATAAGGATTTACTGTTCCCTGTGCCTATATTACTTGACACGGTGTCACATGCATACAGTCTGATTAAGAATAATATATTACGCTCAAGCTAAATATATAAGACATATGCGTTTTTAGTTTTTACTGCTTTCTAATGCATTTTATTGGGCTGGATCTTTCATACTTATTTATTGTTTATGGCCTGATACAATCGAAACTCGAAACGACTGACGATAGCCTCAATAAGGGACATGGAGTGTTCAGTAAAAAGTGGCTTTCATCGGTATATTCGGGGGAGGGCTTGAGGTTATCATAACACAGCTGTGGACTAAAGTAGAAGTTACACTCTTTCTTACGATCTTGTTTTGAAAAAGACATTGCATTATTAGTTATTATGTGTGGATGTATATATAATGTGTTTTATGTATTTCATGTATTTCATGAAGAATTGAAGAATTGATTATTAAATATTAGGTTTCATTAGTGATAGAAAGAAGCAAAACTTTCCTGTTTTAAAATGGTTAAGCGAAGAGAACACAGACTTTTTTGTGCCTTCCTAGGCAGCATCCTCGGTGGCTTGTTCTGGTTCATGAATAGCAGTCTCTCCAGATGCTCTTGGACTTTCTGGGGAAGCATCCTTTGCTTCAGGAATTTCATCTTCTACATCGTCGGAAGTATGGTGATGATGAGAGAATCCGCCGGTCAAAGAGAATTTGGGGAACTTACCAGTACGGCTGACCATGAGTACCAAGTAACATGGATAAATGGCAAATAGACATAAATCCAAGACACCGTAAAAGACAGCTTCACCATCTGGTTGAATACGGTTACCACCCTCACTTAGACCCCAACATATAAAGTACAACCAAACGATTACCATACTGGTACACAACATAACCGCATTGAACCCTCTAGTCTTCAAACTGAAGAATTGACGTTGGCACAATACACCTTGTGTAACTAGCATGGCTAAGGCAGCGATAGTATAGTAACCCCACTTATAGGTGGACTTGATTAACGAACCAACCAATAATGAAATGACCCAGAATAGAGTACCTACGATTTGAATTAATAATGAATGAACCACATCCAAAGCTGAGATACTGTCAGTCTCACCAGTGGTTCCAGCGGTCAATTCAGTTAAAAACAAAAGACATGGCCATGATAAGAACCATGCAATGTACTTTGAGTAGAAGATTTGTCTAACGCCCGGAACTTCACCAGTAATAGATTTGTCAACCTTGACGTGGTTGAATTCAGCTTGAACACCGGTCCAACCCAAATCGGAAGCATACGTGAAATAAGCAAAAAACTCAAAAAAAGCAATCAAAAACGCAGGAGCTAAAGCATATCTGATCAATCTAGAACCCTTGGCCTCTGCGATGAAGAACATTACGATGTAACATAACAAAATAAGGGAGAATAATGCAAACACGGCCCATAACCAGTCTGAACCTCTTTTGGTGATATGCATATCTAACCCATGTGGAGGATTAAGTCCCAATGCCTCGTTACGTTTTAAAAAGCTTGAAAGCGTGTCGTTCATTTGATATTTGTTTTTGTAAACTTATGAAGTAATAATAATTGTGTTATTATTTGTTTTTGTATGATGTATTATGGATAATGTAAGAAAAGGTAAACAAAGAGTAACCGATGCTGAAAGGCTAGATAACTGAAAATGCTCCTTCACTTATATATGATTCTTGGCTATATTAAAACTTAGGCATGAAGCAAGGAATAGAACGAGCTGACCACTGAGTTAATAATGGGAGAAATGTGTAATTTATGGGTGGGAGCAGAAATTCGATGAGTTGCTAGAACATCTCATCCTTACTAAAGGGGAAAGGGATGACGAGCACTAGATAATAAACAGAGGTGAGCTACTTCTGATATGCACAAAACATGCCGGTCCGGTGCAAGGGATCGGATCGGGATATGGCTTTGCTTACCTTAGCCATACCAAATATTCTTACTAATCGTGCTTTCCATGCGTTCGAGAGCAACCCAAGGTGCCTTCCAAGAGAAACTCCCCTACAACACGACCCTTAAGAAATTCTAGAAGATCTGGAAATTGGCCACGAAGATCGCGCAGGGATATGACCGAATTTCGGAGTCGTAGGAAAGCAGCCCAATGTGGATCGGATGTTAAGCAGCAAGGACATTACAATGATCTCTCATCCCCTTTTGACCCTATTTGCCGTTTTCGTTTACACGAATCTGGAAAGGAATTGTATTATGTTGTATGGTGAAGTTTTAAGAGCTGAAGGATATTACAGAAGAGCGAAATGGGTACATTTTCTCTATTAGGGATGGAGGGATTTTAATGTAACTCTCGCCTCGATATATGTTATCTTGCATATTACTCAAAATTGCACAGGTAAGATAATCTTATTCGGAGGGAGTGATAACTGCTTTTCTTTTTTTTTACTGCAAGCTGCCCGTAACGTGATAAAATGTCGTTGAGAAGCCTTTAGCGCAGGCGAAAAGGTTTCTTCTAAGCCTGTAAAAATGAACCCTTATTGCAGAAACTTAATTTTCTTAGTCCTTGAAGCAAAGATGTTAGCTCATCTTGGTTATTTTCTCCTCTGAATATTCTTATGTAATATGGAGGGGAGTGTTTGCTTGATGGAGGACGGCAGCATTTGGGAATTGTGTCAGTAAAAAATAACTAAATCACATTTAGGAAATAGACGTTCTCGTTGAAGGCAATACTTGTTGCTAAAATAAAACTCGCCTAGTGAGTGAAGATATGTTGAGACTAAAAGTTACATATAGGTGTATAAAGACTCGAAGAATTCTTTTAAAAAAAAAATGAACATCAAAGTCTTCGTCAGTTAGCACAGTGCGTGAAAGCTGATAGAGAGTATCTGCAGTCAAAAATGGGCCGCACACTTGATAAGTTTTCCCGAAAGCTCTTCATTTGGTACGACTTTGATTACTCAAACTACTTAAGCTTGAACGATGACTCATTCTTACACCAGAAGCCTCTGATCGCGAACCATTAGTATTTTCACCATCCTGTTGGTTATCTTCTTCTTCAATATCATCGATCGGCGCTATCTTATAACTTTGATAAAGGGCCACCATACAGAAAAGACTTAACGACCACCAACTTACCCAGGCAACATCATGCTCTTGAGACCAAGACATAATGTAACCCCAGGCTAAAGGACCTATGAATCTAGCGGATGCAGAAATACTGATAGTGGCACCATTAATGACTGACCTACAACTCAAAGGGCTTGAGTTATGGATTAATAGCATAATTTGTGGAGACGTTAAGGCGCCACAGAATGTCTTTATCCCCGTGATTATGTACAAGTAAGTGACAGTACACCAGCTAGGAACTCGTTCGCCTTGTAGAAAGATAACATAAGGTACCATTATATACATGATAGGATATAACTTGACCAGCGTTCTGAAAATTGTCAAACAGTCGAAGTTACGATCTACGACGGGGAAAATAAATATGACGACAAAGCAACCGAATATGCCTGTTGTCGACAAAAGAGTACCCGTCTGTTCTGGCTCATAACCAATCCCGCCAGAAATTTTCCAAGGAAATTTCGAAGCTAGTTTCTTTGGGTTTTCTGGATCTACGGCCAAATCATAAGCTAAAAAGACTGGAAGAAATTCATTATAGACAATCAAGTGCAAAGCCATAATGAAGTTCACGGATATCGGGTAAAATACTTTTGTATGGAAAACATGATGGAATATACTACTTTCTTTACAGCCATCGGAAGCAGTGACTATATCTGTGTGTACAGCGTCTGTTGGTTCGTGAAGGGAATAGGTCCGAATCAGACTTACAGACTGTCTTCTTGTCAAAATAGGGTCAATCGATTGTACGCTTTCAGCCTCACTCTCGTTACTATGGTCTAGTAACGGACTACGCTCATCTTCGCTATGAACTTGAACTTCATTAGCATTTATCTCTTCATCTCGATGATGACTGTCTTCAGAATTTCCATGAATGTATTTCTGCCATGGTCTTCTTTTAGGTTGTATACCGAATATACTTTTTTTAATAGAATCCCCAAGGTCCAACCCGTAATCCCTCTTATTCTTAAAGACAGGATGTGTTTCCTCCAAAAATAAGATTGCATTTATTAAACCAAACATCAAAAATATGCATACAACCACATTAGGCAAAGCGTATGGGTATGACTTAATGATTTTTTTGGCGCAGCGCGGGAACCATGATGGCACTTCATTCATCGTTCCATCTCTGAAGACAAGAAACCCGCCAATCATGGGCCCAATAACGGCACCAAATTGAAATAGTAAGGGCATAGTACTGAAGGCTAAAGCCTGGTGTTTTCTTTCGGTAGCAATTTCACCAATAATAGTTCTAATAACTCCGACATTACCATTTAGCAACCCCATTAAGCTTCTTGCCACTAAAGCCTGATAAAAATTGTGCGAAAACCCCAGTATCAGCAACGATATAGATGTTCCTATAAGGCCACAGGTTAAAGTTATCTTTCTACCATGTGTCTCAGAGAATCGACCCCAATGATATGCGGATATGACTTGGCATAATGCAAATGATGAAGATAAGTAACCTGAATATTTGGATACCTGAGCGTCGTTAGGGGCAATTTTAAAATCTTTAACCATGAAATAAACGTAAGGAAATAATGATGAAAAGGCAATTGGTTCGCTGAACCTAACTAAAGAGACAACCATTAGTTGGGCCCAGGGGAATCCATCCATTTGTTGTTTGAAAGTAAGTTTTTGATGTACCATATTTTCTTAGTTTGGTAGTTTGTTACTTCGACATTCCTCTTGGCACGTTTGATTTCGACTATTACAAATAAGAAACATTTATAACTTCCCCCATTAAGAGTAGACCTTTTTTCCTTCTTCATTTTGTTTTGCCCTTTTTTTATATCCGAGATCTTCATATGAGCGGAATGTGTCATAAGAGATGAGATCTGGTCGAAGCAATATGAAGTTGAAAACCTTAAGATAAGATGAAAGTACTATATTGAGGTATGTACAGATATTTATCCCAACTAACACTTACATTTTAAGAAAGAATAGAAGAGAAAACAAATTAGAATATTGGAAAAAAAAACAGAAGATCAAAAGTTTATGGAGCCCGCGGCTGTTCTATGGAAAGGTATAGCATCTCTTATGTTGTGGTTTCCATACAAATATGAGATAAATCTCTCAAATCCCAATCCAAATCCACCGTGTGGTGCACTACCTTCTTTTCTCAGGGAAACGTACCAATCCAATTCGCCAGATTTATTCATACCGCGTTCCTTCATTTCTTTACATAGCTTGTCATAATCATCTTCTCTTAGACTTCCGCCGATGATTTCACCCATTCCCGGAACCAATAAATCGAAACATGCCACAGTATTGTCAGGAGTAGAGTTCTGTTTCATGTAAAAGGCTTTGCAAACACGTGGGTAGTCAGTAACGAAAACAGGCGATTTGAAATATTCGCCGGCTAACCATTTCTCGTGTTCAGTTTGCAAGGACTGCCCCCAGTTAGGCTCATATTTAAAAAGTGGAGCATCGCTATGGTGTTTTTTGAGGATTTCGATAGCCTGTGTATACGTTATAGTTTGCCATTTTTCACTGGCTAAAGTTTGCCAACGTGTTATGATATCTTGCCTTTCTTGGTCTTGTGATGTTGATAGTGCATCGTCTTCTTTCAAAGAGATAAACTGCTTTGGTAAAAGTTCCTTCTGGTTATCCAAACAAGACTGGATTACGGTTTTCATCATAGTCTCTACAAACGATGTTAGTTCGTCAATATTATCAATAAAACACATTTCCACTTCAAGCATCCAAAATTCTGAGAGATGTCTCGGAGTATCGCTTCTTTCAGCTCTGAAGCAGGGAGATAACGTCCAACATCTTGATAGTGATAAGGCCAAGATTTCTAAGTGCAATTGCGTAGATACGGTCAAATAAGTTGGTTTACCAAAATACGAAGATGGAGACGACAATTGATTGGTAGAAACTTGAAACAACTCCCCAGCACCTTCACAGTCGTTTGAAGTTAGTATTGGTGGGGAAACTTTAGTGAAGTGGTTTTCCTGGAAAAAAAGCATGAACTGCAGTTCTACAAATGATCTCAACCTCAAAATTGCGCTCAAATAAGAGGTCTTGTATTTTAATGTGGGTAAAGACCTTAGAAATGGTAAAGTCTGGAATTTTT
The DNA here is from genome assembly GCA_947243795.1 of Saccharomyces uvarum. NCBI lineage: Eukaryota > Fungi > Ascomycota > Saccharomycetes > Saccharomycetales > Saccharomycetaceae > Saccharomyces > Saccharomyces uvarum. Next base: position 159,127 of record OX365930.1, read on the forward strand.
TCTGCAAGGGATAGTTTTCTGAGACAGGGCCTATAAGTTTGATCGATTCAATGGGGTCTTTAATTTGCAGCTCAAAAGGCTGTTCTCTAGTGGGCGTATCTTGCCAGATAGCGTTGGAAATAGATAAAGTTTGGCCAGTTTTCAGATTTTTCAAAAACTGCACATAATCGGCGTTTGCTAACGGGACCACTATTCTCAATGGGTTGACGGAGGTTCCGTCTTGTAAGTCTAAAAACGCTATACGTTTTAATAATCTTATAGACTTGATCCATCCATCAACTGAAATGGAATCATGACGAGGTTGATGGAGTTGCTCATATAACGACTTAACCGTCAGTGAAGAGTATGATCTAATGCTCTTGAACGGGTATCGAGCACGAAACATCGGTTACTTAACTCTGATGTGTTCCTTTTTTTGTCTCGCATGTTATTATTACTCGAATTTCTGACTACAAAATTATATAAATTATGAACTACTGCGAGAACATGTAAAACTGAAAAAGCAAAAAAAAGACATGCAAATCATAACTGTAAAGATCGTGCATACGCATGTGTAATTCTGTAGGGGTTTGTGCTTTTCGTTTTGATTACTATTTAAATTTCTAAAAATAAAAAAAAAAAAGGCCATACACCATTTCAATTATGCTAGTAGTATATATTCCTAAAAACGAAATCTTGAAAAAGCTCAATTTACACACACATGAGTCATCTCGAGAAGTCATTAGCCAGACTTGACAATCACACACATTGTCAAGTAATGGAATAAAAAAATATATAATAGCAGCAATAAAAGAAAAAAGTGCACAATTGGGGGTTTATGGGAACTGTATATATACGAAACACACTCGTATTAGTTCATAAATTTTAATAACAAAAAAGGAAAGCACAATTCAACCTGAGCACGCACATCAAGTAATAACGTTCATTTTTTCACTAAAGCGAACGACGAAACAAATAGAAAAAAGGCATAGTGGGAGACAAAGATAGAAAGAAGTCAAAAAAGGGTATCACACACACGTGATAGTCTAATCCTTGTTAAAGAATGGAGATAAAAAACAAAGAGAAAGGAAGGGGAAAAAACAATATGTTTTATATTCCTTAAAATCTTTGCAAACCTTGTTGTCTAGCTTTCCATTTATTGTAGATAATGGTAGAGATAATAATGATACAAGCCAAACCGACCAAAATGAAAACTAAAATAACACCACCTGGTAAAGTCATTTATGATAAATTAGAAGCGTTGATGGGCGAAGAGAGGAAACAAACAAAGGATATGTTTAAACAAAATTTGCTTGAGTGACTAATTTGAAGTTGAAAAAAAAAAAAGAAAAAATGTAATTTTAGTTCGCTCTTCCTTCAAAGTGTGTAGTCTCTTCCTTTAAATACTATTGAAAGGGAGAAGACTAAGTAGAAAAAGGGTAGTAACGAAAACTCTAAAGGAAGATAAGACACTATTAAAGAAAAGGGGAAGTTAAGATCAAACAAGAATCAATCGCTTTCAAACCTTTATATACCGACAAGCACGGATGGCTCAAATTGAGAAAAAATGGGAAATATTATCGGAAAGAATCGAAGATATCTGGTATTACGCCAGCAAAAACTCTATATTGACATCTTTCTGCTTTCTCTTTTCTGTTTGTTTGTTTGTTTTCCTTTTTTCCTTCAGCAAAACTGTTTTGATTTTACTCTGTTGGAAAAGCGAAAATTGTTTTCATTTTACCCGATTGCGACCGATTCCGGGAATCCCCAAAGGGGAATTTCTGCCCAATGCGCAGACAGCCCCAGAAATGGCCGCGGCAGGGTGCGTGGGTGCGGTAATTTAACGACGCGGAGGCGTGGGTGCGCGTGCGTTTTTAGGGGCGGCACACGGGTACGGGACTGGCCACCCGGACCGCGGTGGGGGTATTGCCGCTTTGCGCAATTTTCTTATTTGCGAAGTTTCTCGTTCGAGTAAGAGAAAACAAGCAAAAAATGTTCGATGTCTAAATGACGAAATGGAGCCCCTCGTTTAGTCAGGAACGTATGCGGCCTGTTTCAACTTGTTTCTTTTTCTTTCTGCAATTAGTTTTCTTACTTAGTACATCTAATTGATCGTCAAGACATCTTTGCCCACTGATTTCTGGATTTGAAGGAGTGAAAAACGGGTCATTCAAATTAAGTTGAAAATTAAACTAGATTAAATTAAATATCTCTCTGTGTGTGGATGTGTGCGGGTGCGTCTTTTATTTCTTGTTTCTTGTTCCACTTACGTATTGGAATCGATTAGGTCATCGATGCTGTCGATTAGATCATCGATGAGTTCCTTTGCGTCGCCAATTATTTCTTGAAACAAATTCCCCGCTGCACTGGTGGTAGCGCTAGCCTGTGTGCTGCTGCTTCTCGATGACGATAGTGAGCCGCTCGGTAGCGTGCTAGTCGTCGATGGCGTGGAAGTCGTCATCGGCAGGCTCGTCGTTGATGACGAACTGGACATGGCGGCTATTTCTTCAGCGTCGTCGTCATCGTCATCGTCATCGTCATCGGTTTCTTCATTTTCTTTATGTTCTTCCTCGTCAGGGTACCCGCCCCAGACTATGTTATATGTGCTGGTTTTACCAAACATCCTACTCAAATACTCAAAATCGTCTGCAATCTCCACTTCGTCGCTGCTCTCAGGCTGGCGGAGTTGCTGCATGACCACCCCGGTGCCGTCATTGGCGTTTCTATCCTTCTCTGCCACACCGCAGATGTCGCATAATAAATCGTATATCTCGGTATTTTGGAATGGTTCAATGTAACCCTGCGGGAAATACGGCCCCATGCCAATAAATACCGACCTCATATCAATGGCGCTATTATCGTACCCGTGCGACCCGATCGTAAACACTTGCTCCTCGTTTTTATCTTTATGGTCGTCTTTTTCCGCTTTCTTCAGCTGTGCTTTCTTCATCACTGCATATCCGGGTTCGGGCACGATCCAGATCGAGGCCATGTGGTGGTTTTTTCTATCATTGAAATTCCACTCTTCGGGAAAGTTCCCGTTCACGTAAACTTTGTACTTGTTTTCATCTATCGATGATTTTAATGCGTGGTAAACTTCGTTAATTTCAGTGGAATCCTTTAACGAGATGGCCATCATCGGACCCTCCAAATAGGCATGCGAGACGTAATTCTTCCTCAATTTCTCGTCCAGTATATCTTCCCAGACAACTACATTTGAGGGAACCATAATATTACTCATACCATGGTCGCTTACAATGACTAAATTAGTAAACTCCGTTATATTCCGTTCTTGTAAAGACTCGACTAACCCCTGTAGAAACGTATCCACTTCACCCAACGTCTTCGTGAATTCTTCGTAATAATAATCCGATTCTGCAGGGAACCCGTGTTTATGTCCGAATGCATCTACATTCGGTACATATCCGAGAATTAATTGAGGTCTTTCGTTCAATGCGTTCATATCCACGTATTTCATAATCTTGGATAGCTTCTTTGGTAATGGTTCCTTGGCATTGAACTCGTCAAAATAATAAGGCGTTCTTTTTATCGCAATAGGCTTCTTATGTTCGGGTAGCAACTTCTTTTCGTTGTATTTAGTATAATTCACATCACTACCAGGCCACATATGTGTAGCTGCTTTGAATGACATATCGCTGTTAAATGCAGTTTGAACAGTTTGCCAAATCGGTTCGCTAACATTACTATTCCATATCCTAGGATCCAACACGCCCGGATGGAACTCTTCGCTAAGATCAGAATCCCAGAATACGTTGGATACTATCCCATGATGTATCGGGTATTGCCCAGTAACCAGCGTCCAATGATTGGGGAAGGTTTCCGTGGGGAAACTTGGAATCATAAATGGTGTGGACGTGATATTCATACCGGCGTCATATTCCAGTGTATATAAACTATGCAAGAACGGCGTATTTCTTTTGGATATCAGTGATGGGTGGAAACCATCTAACGAAATCACTATCGTCAAGGGAAAAAATTCGTGCGTGCCATTGAAATATTTTACGTATGGATCAAAATCAGGGTTTCCAAAGTGTGATAAAACCTTTATGGGACGATTGGACTTTGTGATATTGATCACGAGGATTAGAAAGACTGTAAAGACTAGTAAACCAAACAACACACGAAGTATTAGTTTCCATGGCACTTTGGAAGAGAATCCTGTTTCCAGAGTGAAGTCGTTCTCATCCTCAAAACCTGTATCAATAGGTTGGCCATTTGCATCCAACTCGTACAGCGGTATACCTCTTCTTAGATTAGTATTATCTTTCCCCTCGTTAATCGTTATGCGATTGTTTGTCCACTTCAATTTAGTTCTATAAAACCAGTATTTCATTCTAGTCCATGCAGATTGCAACCCCGATCCTGAAGCGTTTTCATCTAATAAATAATCATCACGAAATAGATCTTCATTAATGTCTTCCAACCCATTATCCAGTGACTCTGAATCGTTTTCGAGTACCATCTCTAGATATCGCTATACCAGTTTATTCTTTCGTTGAACTAAAACCTTCGGGATCTCTACCTCGCTATTGTGCCTCTGATAACTACTAATCAGGTCTATCTATATATTGTACTTTTTCAAATTTTTGCCCTTTTTGTTTTTTAGCTTAACACCGCCCGTAGGATTGCCATTTTGTTACTACTTTAGATCATGATATGAAAGGCAAGAACTAATAAGGAGAAAGCTGTTATGCCTCTGGTATTTGAGGCTGGACGTCTTTGATTAATACGTTTGACATAATGACTGTTTAATTGATATTTTTAATTCTTCACAGATGAATTTATTTTTTTATTATTAATGTTTTGTGTTTAAAAGCCTCCACTGAAATAATCGAATGCTTCCGTATATAAATGGAAATAAAAAAGATAAATAATATTTATAAACGGTAAATGACTGACATCCTTAAGACGCATCAAAACAAAACAGTCTTGCTTCTACTTGCAGTTGCGATAGCATTATATAGTGTATTCTAGATAAATATCATCTGAAGAGAAGGCAGAAGAGTAGTCATACCTGCGTGTTGAAGCCAAGTAAAAAAGTTCATCGCTTATCCTGTTCTGAAAACTAAGTACCAGAAATTCGGCGATCGGTTGCTTTATTATTTGAAGGATGGCCCAGATCATAATTCATTTGCGCTTTTGACGAGCTTGATTTATTTTTCAATCTTTTCTTATTAAGGATATAGCTGACTGTAGCTAAAGTGAAAAAGAATAAATAATAACGTAAACAAAACACCTTAACCGGCATTCACAATAATAAATGCAATAATGTTTTAAGAAAAATACCTAGACCATTCACATGATATTACATTTATTACCATTTTCACCATCGAAACCTAAAGTTCCTTCTACACGTTCCATTTGGTTTAGAACAAGGGTAAAAGCTTCTTCAACATTATAATATTGTTTGGCACTACATTCTATGAACATTGCCTGATTCTTCTTATCTTGACTGCCAATCGTTGAGGCCAATTTCTCGCCCTCAGCTTTCGTCACACATCTACTTTCATCTTTTGCATCTCTTTCCAAATCACTCTTAGTGCCCACGAGTACTACCGGGAGATCGTCCCTACCCATATTATCCACTAGCTTGTCCCAAAGAACGGGAATAAGATCAAAGCTGGCACGATTTACTATACTATAGCATAATATTATGCCCCGTACGCCTGTCAAAGATTTCATACTTATTAAAGAGGCTTCATCTTGGCCTGCGGTATCAAGAATCTCTAGAGTGCAGTCATGGTTCTTGTAAGAAATAATTTTAGTGAAATAATTCTCAATAGTAGGATAATAGGACTCGACGAACCGCGATTCAACGAAGCGAACGGTTAAAGTTGTTTTACCAACATTTCTAGCACCTAAAAGAGCGATCTTTCTTTGAAAATCATATTTGGAGTTCGAGGAGGTGATGGAAGAATATTCCATTATACTATGGTCTATGTTCCTACTCCTGATATTTTGTTCTAATTCGATTGCTCCAGGTGAAGGAAGAGACGAACGAATTATGTGAAAAGAGAAGGCTAAAAAATAATAAATGAATGATCTAAAGCGGAATAAGAACTGAGCTTTTTGCTACCAAATTAATCGACAATAGTATTTGCGCTGCTGTTATGTTTTCAAGTTACCAAGTGAGTGCAAGTTAAGGCGTTTATAGACATGTGCGATTCCGTTATTGCTTTCCAAGAAGTCCTTACCAAACTCTTTTTCACTTTTAAGAGGTGCAAAAAAAAAGAGTCGATGTAACTTTTCCAAAAAAAAGGTCCTACCCGGATTCGAACCGGGGTTGTCCGGATCAAAACCGAAAGTGATAACCACTACACTATAGGACCAGAACTTCTTGAAAAAACAGGTCCCAAACATAAACCATCTAAAATAGCGAAACACAATGAATGGTTCCTATGAAACAACCAATTAGGATTGACGCACATTCAGCATATAGCTCCGCACTTTTATCGACCTAGGCGATTCCATTGAGCGTTAGTCTCTAACATATAGAGATACATAGCGACATATCTGCTTCCAAGGAGGTGAAACTCCATCATTATATATATTGTGATAATGATCAATCTCCAATACGTCAAGTTACATCGCAAGATGTTCATAGAATATTTACATAACTAATGAAAATAACGCTTCCTGATGATTGGAGGACTTGAGGGGTCATTATAGGCATGGCATTTAGGTTTGAGGTTTCATCCCAGTTCAAGCTCCGACTTCTTCCCGCACAATACTGGTTGGAAGTTTTTAGGTTTCCTGAAAAGATTTCAGTGTTACTCGAGGGGAGATTTTCTTTGAAAATTTCTAGAGGAACATGGAGACTTATTGTTCAAAGCATGAAAAATTTGGCGATTGAATTACTTTCCCTGGCATCTGGTCCAGATATATACTGTATATATGAATGTATTATGATACGCTTCCCGGTGATTATAAACCTTTATGCTCGGCTTCTACATTTATTTGACAAAAGCCCAGGTGCTATTTAACTTTGAGTAAGACTATGGGTTCGTGTTTATTTACTACGTTTTAACACGACCAGCGATTAGCCGTCTCTTTACCTAGCTTTTTTCCTAGCAACATAATTAATTGCGCTTTTTTAAAGGGTGTACAAGCAAGTGGAGAAATTCCTAAATATCGGGTCTTGTCTTGTCTTGGTTCCAGTACACCATGTCATAAAGAAACTGATTTTAGATGGGTCACATTTCTCTCAAAAATCTGAAACTCTCAAACAAAAATCAATACGCTGACAAGCCAACAAATTTAAATTTACAAGCAACGAGTTAGAAAAAAAAAATGCTCTCAAATTGCGCAGCTCGTAAAGATATAGAGGGCCTTCACGTTGAATAGGTATGCATATCGCAAAGAACAGTTTGAATTGTAAGTTGAGCTCAAAGGAATCTCCACCGAATTATGGAGAAACTATAGTAATTCTACTGTTCTAGTTTATCTACCGGAACTCTAAACGAAGAAAATAACTCTCTTCAGCCTTATGACGTGATAATCGCCGTACTGAAAATTTCCCTCTTTTGACATTTATACGTGCTACTTGATAATCATGATCAGCCGTGTTTCTAAGTTCTTAACTTCTTTTTTTTTTAAGGCAAATTCCGTTTCTATCATTATACCATACTGCCCATAATATGAAGTATAGAGTCTTCTTGTTTAGCAAATGCAGGTAATCTCAAAAAACAGATATATACCAATTTATTTTAGCCTTTTCAGATAAAGAGAATTTCAACAGCTACCAACCCGAAAGCTTTAGTCATTAACCCACCAGCGCTTCCAACCATAAGTACGGCACAAATTGCCTAGAGCTGCTAAAGATTCCTATATCTAAGATAAAGCGATAAGTGAATGCTGTAGAATAACTGATTTTTGTACAAAAAAATTTCTTGGAAGATACTGTCTTGACATAGCTACATACAAGAATGTATTAATTAAACTAGTCGGAACTGCGCAATATGAGTCGTAGAAACTTTCTAGGAGGCGAAAAGCTTACTGACTTTTTTCTTCTCAAAACTGATTTTTAAATCAACCACCAGTAACAACGATTTTAAACCAGTGGAGGATAGTTGAATGTACTTAACGAAAAGGATTCGGAACTTCAGTCATTTCCTCATCACCAAATTCGACGGACGCATTTTCACCTTCATATTCATCCTGATTTTCATCATCTTCTTCTTCTCCAAAAATGTCATTAGCATCTATGTAAGGAACTGATTTTTTAGCTAGATTCTCTTTTATTTGTAGTGAGCGGATAACAACCGATACCACCCCGCTTGAAATTGCTGTTGCCAACAGAGCATAACAGCCTTTTTCAAATTTGGGTACCATATCTGCAGAGTAGAACAATATTGACCACCAAGCGTTAACGGCACCTGAAAACATATTCATGGAAGCAAGAACAATGGCACGTTCTTGAAGATCTGCATGACAAACAATATTAGCCCATGAGAAAAAAACCGCTTGACCAGCATATGCAACACCCCCAAGATACTGGGCAGAAAAGAAGATTTTTGGTTCCAATGGATTCGTACGTATCAAAATTGCGACGATGATCATAATCAAGGATATAAAAGCGGAAACATGCCAATGCCTAGCTTTTGGAAACTTGCTTATATATACAGCAGAACAAAGTGTAGAAACTATACCTACAGCAAATATGCCTGAAGGATAGTTATTTCTTTGTGATAATGTATATTTTTGGTTTTGCAACCATAATGCAAACGTAGAATTAGACGCAAAACCTAAATTCTCACCTCCGAGGACCCACACTAGAGAAAACATCCACCAATGCCATCTTTTCAAAATTCTAGGGACGGTTGACCAGCCTAATTTTGTACTTTCGTCCCTAGCCGGAAGTCTTCTTCTGGCATAGTGTAGTTCTTGCTCAGTAAAAATATATTTTGTCATTGAAAGCCTGTTAGCAGCACTTGTTTGATCAGGCAAACCTGGGAAAAAGATAAATCCGTAAATCGCAATTGGTAGTGTAATGCAAAAATCAATGATAAATAGCCATCTCCAACCGGCTAAACCGTTCTGTCCATTTAAATGAGTAAAAATACTTGTTTGCATAAACCCACTGAACATAGATCCAACTAAACCACTGCCAGTAAAAATAGCACTTCTAATAGGCAGCTCCTCTTCTTTGTACCACGAACCCAGAATGAAATGTGTTCCTGAAAATGTACAACTTTCAAATAGGGCCTGAAAGAACCTAATAGCGCAAATCTGTTTAAAGGATGTAACGCGATACATACCCAAGGTTAGCAACCCCCAAGCAAGGGTACAAAAACTTAACCATATTCTAGGCGGGATACACAATAATATCAAGTTATTAGGAATCATACCGACAATGTAACCGATCGTAAAGACTGTGTTGGACAAAGTCAAATCATTTCCCACCATGTTTAGATCTTCCTTCATACCAGATATATACGCGTTCGTAAAACCAACACGATCCACATAGTTAATCCAGTATTGCAAGCAGACAAATGATAATACAAACAAATCTATCTTGAATAAAAGAAACCTCCGATTAACTGGACGTTTGGGGGTAGTGGGTTCACCTTCCACTTCATTCTGAGTGATAGAATTTGCGTCCTTTATCATGATCGAACACCCAAGCTCTTGCAGTCGAGGGTGCTGAATACAAGTTACCAGCTGCAAAAGACAACTTTGTTTTTATATTGGAATTGGAGGTTTATTTTAAATATATATTCTGCCCATCACGTCTTTCCGTATGCATGTGGAAGTTGTTATTATTGTTGAAATTCTCAGCGTCTCCGTCGAAAATGCCCTACGAAATTGATGACTTGAGCGTCATTGATCAGCGGGATTAACGACAGTCGTACATTGAAGAGCACGAGCAGCTTAACCAAGTGTCTTTCACTTTGAGCTTTATCACCGGATATGTTCGGTTGACAAACTTCTCTCGTAAAAATCTTATCATCTAGGGGAATGCACCAATAAGCGATGCCTTACATAACACATACAAACCAACTTAGTACTGTATATACATAATTATAATCGAGGTGTAGATATAAATTCTCATTTATTTAACTAATTTTGATATTCCAGAATGTGTTGTTCCTAATTGCCATAAAATATTATAAGTAAAAGAAAGCGTGCTCTAAAAGAAAACTCAAGAAAAAACTCGAGATAAGCTAGCATAAATATTACAGTTATTCAGAAGGAGCAGCATCCTCATGACCCTCAGTAGCATCCTCCGGTTTCTTCCCGTTTCTCAATACGTTAATATCTTTTTGGACTAAACTCAAAGTGGTGGCCTTGGAACCGTCATCTCTTTCGTAGATGTAGTTAGCGGCGTCAGCTTCAACATAAACTAAAGCACTGAATAAAAATTATTAATAAAAATGTTAGTAAACCGTAATGTGGGTGTGTTTCAAACAACCATAAAAATAGCAAAAAAAAAATACATACCCTTTTCTGACATATTCTGTCAAGAAATTAATTTGTGGTTCATTGAACACGGTAATATTGTACCAATTGGTTTGGCCGTCCCTTCTTGGCTGAGAAGCAATACTGTACTTCAAGTAACGATTGTTGTTGGCAGAGGTATGTTCAGCAAATTCAGAACCAATACGGCCAACGATGGACATCTTGGAGAAGTCCATCTTCTTAGCGGTAGCGTGAAAGAAACGTGTTTGAGTACGTAAAAACATATTTTAAATAACGGGGTTTGGTGTATTTATATGCTTTCGTTTTATTAAGGGCAGACACTAATTAATAAATATCTTGTTATCTCATTATTGGTCTTTGTCTTTCTCCACTGTGTTAACTTTTGTTTTGTTTTTTTCCTTTTCCGCGAAAACGCCTTTCAAACTTGTCTTGAGAATAATAAGCAGTAGAAGAGTAAGGCAACTATAATAAGAATATCAACAACGAAGAAAATATAGAGTCTTGGAAAACATTATAGTACATAAGTATAGTTCTATGTAAGTCTTGATATAGAAGTGCTTGCAAAAACTTTCTGAAAGGGAAAAATAGGTGTAGTCGTTGCAGTTACCGTATGGCATAGGTTGGTAAACGAAGGAAGAAGAGGTGGTGTGGGAAATAAGAAAACTGAAATTGATATCTCAGGCTAGACCATGGTAGTTACCGGTGGTCAAAGTTCTCTTTGTGTTTACATCCAACCAATCGCCCCCAAATGGGTTGTTTTCATCCAGTTCTTGGCAAGTCAATGAAATACCACTGCCAGCACCACTGTGAGGCATCGTTGTGTTATCCGTTTCACTAATGCTGAATTTGGTAATCACACCCTTGGCAGATTCATGTGCTAGGGTGTCTGTAATAAATCTCGCGATCAATCTTTGGCCTTCGCCATTTCTCTGCAAGACAACTGGTTCTTTGAATCTCCACGTTATTCTCTTCTTTTCTTTACTGAACGAACCCTGAGGTTTTGATAGAGCACTTGTTGCGTTAGCACCATCAATGCTCACAAAGACAACCAAATCTTCTATTGTGATTTGCGATATCTCTTCAGGTAAGCTCGTCGACATCTTAACAGTTAGTACCACACTAGCCTGGTGAGGCTCAAATCTCCAGACTGGGTGGATGACAATAGGGGCGACTGGCGCCTTTATGGAGTATTTGATAGCGCCTAAAGTTCTAGAATCAATGAATGATGGGTTTACTTTAAATTCTTCAGGAGCCACACGCTCGATAAAGGCTTGATTTAAGATCACTTTCTCAAAATTAGCGCCATTATCAATCTTCAAATTAATACCAATAGGTATAGGCGTATTCATGACGGAATTGGGTAGGTAATTCAGAGCAATTTCACCGATAAGTTGAGAGCTTTGCAACATGCCGTCTTTAAAAGAAGCGTTGAGTACTTCAGCGATACTGGCGTTCAACCCGAGATGGGATGTTTCCAGAGAAGAGTGCTGAAACAATGATTGCCCTACCAAGGAGGTTGACGAGCCTGTGGCTTGAGGGTTCAATTCTTTTAAGTCGCCAGTAATTTGGTAGGCAAGTACGGAAGCTGGGCGCTCTTGAGGTACGGAGGATAACGAAGAATAATTAGAAATAGAACCTGGACCATGAGTAGGCAATGTTTCATACAGTTGGGAGTCTCTGTTCTGAATTGCGTTTTGCTTCCTCGAAGGTGGCAAAGCAGGAGCACGAATATGCAAAGGCCTCGAATCCATTTGTATCGAAGATTGGCTATCAGTAGTAGTGGCAGGAATTGAAACACCAGGGGAAGCAGGTTCAACTGGTAAAGGCTTAGATTTTGACTGTGGTTGTAGTGGAGGTTGAGAAATTGATATCAGCACAGATTTAGAAGATTCGGCGGGGCGACTTTCTTGTGCGGGAGGTGGGGAACTCTGTTGCATCATCGTAACAGGCACCGATGTTGGCGTAGAAATCGGAGCTGGATCGGTGACCGTAGGTAGCTCTACGTTATTAGGAGTAGCATGAGGAGGAAGTGGTGGAGTGTCAGTACCGCCAACTGGAGTCCGATTGTTTGATCTTGAGGACGAATATGTGGGTTGACGTTGTTTTTGATAAATGGAAGAAGTCGCAGTAGAGGAGACTCTAGTCGAAGAATTATTTGGAGATTCTGTGATAGTCTCTTGGATGTAAGAGTTTGATGAAGACTGCTGTTGCCTCTTATTTTTAGTTTTGTTTCTACCAAAAATCGAACCTACTTTAGATCTTAAGGTATGAGATGATTTTTTCGATTTCAAAGAAGAGTTATTTGTAGAGTCCGAAAATTCATTATTCATGAGATCACTATGGGTAAGAGTCGAAGATGCGGAAGCAAGGCGTTGGCCGATGTTTCCAAATGCACTCTTGCGCTTCTCCTTTTGTGGGGATTTTTTATCTCTTTCGGTGTTTAAGCTGGGCGTACCGTCTGAGACTGAAGTTGAACGAGTAGCAGTGGCAGCAGAAGCAGGTGGGGCGTTATTCATAATCGCTGATTTAGAAGTGGAGGACAGTTTGAAGTTATATTGGCTTGCATCTCTGGCAAAACGGTCAATTTCACTTTGAGGTTCAAATGCCAAGAACTTTGTCATCACAGTTTCGCATTCGTTGGTAGTATTCAATAAATAATCGCTGAAACCGGTTTGGAATCTCAACATACAATTTTTCAGAGTATCCAAGCGGTTAAAATCAATCGTTTCGAACAATTCGAACAGATATGGGCTTTGTGAATCCCATTGCCTTCTTGCGTCTTCCAATTGGCTGGAGTTGCCGCCATTCTTGCTATAGTGTTCAATTGAAGCAGCATTTTTGCTCAGCTTCGAGTGCAAGTCCTTACTTTCTCTCCAACTAGTATTATTCTCCACAGACTCCTTTAATTCATGAACCACTTGGTTATCCAAAGTGTTATAGTATTCAGTACTTGATTTCAAGTCCGTTTTCAACTCTTCAATGACTGTATCCCACAGATTTCTCAGTTCTCCCAGTGACTCGAATCTGAATTCACTCATTTCTTGTGGAGTCAAGACATTGTTTTCAATCATCTGAGCATTCAAGATCTTGGTAAGATCTTCGTTTTCAGCTACTATTTTCCTCAATTGCTGAGCATAACTTCTCTTTAAGTTGGATAAATCCTTAAATAATAGATAGAAGTCTTTATTTAGCAATTTGACCTGCGATAGTCTGATTCTGATAGTTTCAGTGGCTTCATAGGGACTTTTCGTAGTCAATATGCTATCTGCATATCTGGTTCTTTGTTCTGACATTGGGGGTGTTTATTCGCACTTTCCAACTAATTCTGTTTCAATTAAAATGCAACAGAAAGTAACCTGTTTATCAAGAAAGTAATCGCTAAAGATCCTCGTTGTAGCTTGTGTAAGCTTGACTTCAATATTAGAGTTTTTCACTCTGCACGTACTTAGGGGGGCTTTAGACTACAAAGAGTAAAGAAGGAGGAGAAGTCACTAAATACGATGTAAGATTTTAACTGCGCATATGTATTCCACACACACACACACACGCATATTAACCTCCATCTTGTAATGCAGAACATTAAGCTTCTTCCTTCTACCTGATGATGTTAATCAAGCATACAACATCTAAATGCGCACTCCTCATAACAGGAAAGTACCAACAAATATACAATAAAAGCAATTGCTGGCGTTCAAGTGGCACTTAGCGCTGAAAGTAAAGGCATAAGAGAGAAGGTGATTACCTGTTATAAATGCTGACGTTTGTAGCCCGGATTGATCTAACAAACTAGTTGTATACTATACGGCTCGCTATTTTTGTCAACTCTCCTCAACCCTAAATGAAAAGAAACAATCTTGAAAAATGTTCGGTATTTTTTTATGCGCCTTCTGGAAAGTTTGATATAAAACTTGGAAAAAACTTTTTTCTAGTTTATCAAGAAGTCCAATGCCTGCTCATCTAAGATGAGGCTCAACACCATGCGGAAGTAGGGGTAACGATGACGAGGACGTCATACTGCGTTTGACAGATTCTTTTAAACGTAAACAAGTTACCAAACATAATCTTGTATGCAAATGTTTTTTATAATGATGAGTTTTTTGAACACTTTTATGCTAGATAGTATCTGAAAGCATTTAACTTTATGATTACAGTGTTTTCGACAGTTTTAATCTCTGAAACAATATTTGTAAATTTTTGTAAACATATCCTCTCTTATTTGCCTCTTTTGTGATCGTATCATTACTTCTAGGTAAGCATGTCTTCAACCTTGGATCTATTAGATAAAATTTCTAAAAATTTTGATTATTCTATTAAATTAACATATGAAAAGTTGATTTGATTATGACGCTATATAATTATATACATACATTTTTTATTTGTAAAAAATAATACCGCAGTACAAGTACAAGTACATGTGCAAATCATAATCTTCTACCTCTTCTACCACCCTTCTTTCTGGTGGAGTCAGATGGAACTGGGGTAACATCTTCGATACGACCGATTCTCAAACCAGATCTAGCCAAAGCTCTCAAAGCAGCTTGACCACCTGGACCTGGAGTCTTGGTTCTAGTACCACCAGTAGCTCTGATTTTGACGTGGACGGCAGTGATACCAACTTCCTTACACTTAACAGCGACATCTTGGGCAGCCAACATAGCAGCGTATGGAGAAGATTCATCTCTGTCAGCCTTGACCTTCATACCACCAGTAACTCTGGCGATGGTTTCCTTACCAGATAGATCGGTAACATGGACGAAAGTATCGTTGAAAGAAGCGAAGATTCTAGCGACACCAAAAACTTGGGAATTGTCACGAGCTTGAACAACGTCTAAATAGAAAAATAACAATTGATATCGGAAGATATCATTTGGCAATTTTGTTAGTATACAGAGTTCCTTCTCTTTCAGATCCTCATGAAGTAATCCTCTATTTCCATTGAAAAAAGTTAACTGGAGCGCTATATTGTTGCTGGTACAACCCTTTGGCATAAAAATGTTTGAAATGACAACTTTTTTTGCAGATTTATTTTATATTTTTTAAGGTTTTCGATGACCTGTGCACATCATAGACATCATAGGAAGCATGCAATTACATTCAATGGAAAATAGTTGATTCTCTTGAAGCATTTATAATGACATTTAAACATACTAGACATGTTGGGTTCTTGTGGTTTCTTACTTCTTTTAAGCTTAATTTTTAACATACATCGAGAAAAATCATCCTGTTAAATGTAACGTTCATATACCATTTTTTTTCAACTTTGCACTGGATTCCCCTTTGGTGGATAGAATAAGCTAGGCCCTTGGTTTGCTGCAAGCCCAAGGATTTTGCCGAACGGCGACGGGAGAAAGCAAGCGAGCGATGAAGGCGTCATTGATGAGGAAAAAAATAATTTCAGAATGCTTTTATTTTGAAATGTACAGATGTTTATACAATCCGTACACCGCACTGGCGTTACAAGAAAGCAGTCTCGGAAATACTAAAATTTGACCTTGAGAGAAGGAGACAGCATAATATGCTGTGAAAGAAGATGCAAGTGAAAACGTTTTGAGCAGATAAAAGAGTTTAGTGAAGAAATGTTAGACCCGTGTGAAGTACTGGAAAGTGATAAAGAAAGCATATAAAATATGCTATAGCTTGTGAGCTTTCGAATAACAAAAAGAGCCATTGGTATTTATTCTCGAACTCGGTTGTAGAGAGGACATTGCCTAGAAAGTCACAAATCCCCTACAATAATACCGGTCCTTAGATGTAAATTATTTTATTGATCTTTTACTTTTGCAAATTCCCCAAACAAAAGAGTAAAAGAATAGTATCTTAAGTGTACAAAAAGTTTTTAAAGCAGAAAGAAAGTACACAGAGGTGAAAAAAGTTCAAAAAGCTCTGTTACCCGAACGCGAAATTGGTTTTGATAGATTTAGAGAAATCTATACGAAGCAAAGAAGAGTGAGTTCCATGAACAGAGTAAGCATAGCACAAAGCATAACACAAAATATATGGATTTGTCACTTTGCTAAACTGAACACCGAACAATATTTTCAATCAGCTTATTAGTAGTGTTTAGTGAGCAATAAAGAGACATATAGCGGTATTAACCTTAAGTTTGCCTTCGGCGGTTATTTTTACTGTCAGCGGGAAGATGCTATAAGCAAATAATCAAATTTCAATCATCAGAGAAAATAAGGCATTTGATTCTAACCAAAAGGAAGGGAATTCAATTGTGGAGGAGATAACCAAAAACAACAATATCTATTATTCTCCATTGCCAATCCTCATTGTTACTCGTTATTTGAAGCACCGCGATAATCCTAGAAACCGGGTAATAGGGAAATACAAGAAGTCTTCGAGTCTCTGTCCCCACCCATCGGCCCCTTTTCAGCACAGTGAGATCTCGTTTACGTAAGAAATTTCTAGCTCACTTAACTCAGGGACACCATTCGAAGCTTCCTTACGACGGCTCTTAGTGGTACTATTGCAAGCGAACTGTTTTCTTCTCCTTTTTGAAAAATCGGGGATATGCATTCAATCATCAGTGCTGCTTCGAAAGTCCTGAAACTCCAAGGGGATATGAAGAAGACAACACTCATTTTAGAAGATATACTCATATTAAAACCAATTAACAATGAAATTGGAGCGAATATAGAACATCCATTACAACACGAATTAATAGAGATAATACAGGGTTATTCACCACAGGAGAAAAGAAGCGGTTATAGTAAAAAAGGTATTGCTGAAGACAAAATCTGTGAACTAAGTAACCATGTCTGCCTTGCGCTCTCAAAAAAGTTCGAATTAGGGAACGATAGTAAGAACTTCAACATAACGCAACCCAAGCGTTGGATGCAATTACTAGAAACATTAACTGACACAATTGGCTTTGCTGTAGTTGTTCAAATCATTGTTACTTTAGCCAACATTTCTTTAATAAATAAACAAAACTTGGGAAACCTGAAACAATTAAGGAGGCAAATTTTTGAAATATTATTAAAAAAAAATGATACATGGAAATGTAAACTACTACAGAGGACTCTTTTAGAACTGTATATTTTAGGGCTTTCCGTGGATTGCACACCTTTGGAGTTACAAAACCTATATTGTCATAAGAATTCAAGATTCTGTAATGATATTTTAAACTCATTAACATTACAAGTATCTGACCCTCGTTCACAAAATTACTTACAGTTTGAAAATGCATATAAACTTTTTCAAATACAGAAATCACCCAAAATCAATCACTCTTTTCTCTTTTACGTCGAATTAAATACCGTTACATCAAATAGGTTAATGACTATAGAAAAGCAGATGTATCTGGAGATTAAGGAAGGCCAGTTTTGTATTTCAAATGATAATTACATGATTGGCCTATTTGAAAACTTTGAATTTGAAGTGGGAAACTTGTACTTTATTGCAGTTATAATTGATCAAAATAACCGAATAGCTTTATATGTCGATGGAAATTTCATTAACCAGATCACGTTATTTGAAAATTCAATTATTCAATTAAGCACCTGTGAACTAGGATCCATGATTTGCTCTTTCAAACTTTATAGATTTTATTTGTGGGATGGACTACTAACAGAATCAGCTATTAGACTGCTTCAGCATATCGGAAGTAGTTATCAATACACATTTGATAAAAAGAACAAATTCTGTGGTATATTATCCAGCTGCCAAGATGCTTTGATAACAAAAACTCGTTTGATGATCAAGTCATCCACAGAAATAACGTGCACAAAATTTCTTGACGAAATTAAGCTTCTTAAAATGGAAAATATTACAATTGATATGAACCCGAATGATATGCATCAAGATTTTACCAAATCCCCTAATTTCACAATAACATTCAAAGAAAACAAGGGGAACTCGAACGATATTCCCGACATGGGCAAATGCTATCTTTATCGAAGTTCGAACTTGATTGCGAAGTTTATCTCTATCGATTGCATACGACTTGCGTTTTTGAACATCACAGAATGCAATAGTATGGACGACTTGCTTCGCCATGTATCACATCTACTGAACCTTTTACGTAATATTGAAATTCTTAATTGGTTCAAAAGAGATTGTGGTTTTCCTTTATTTGCTTATACTCTAAGGCAAAAAATAACGCAAGATCTATCGCAGCCTCTAAATATTCAATTTTTCAATTTATTCATAGAATTTTGTGGTTGGAATTTTACCGATATTTCAAAATCCATAATTTCGGATACAGAAGCCTACGAAAACTTAGTACTCAATTTAGATTTATGGTATGTGGACGAAGATGAAAGTTCCCTTACATCAGGCGGATTAGAAATTATCAGATTTCTTTTTTTTCAAATTTCAAGCTTACTGGAAGCTTCTATTCATGCAAAATTTAATGCTGAAAAATTTAAGACTATGAATACTCTGGAAAAGTTATGTTTGACTTATCAAACTACTACAAAGAAAGGAAAGCCTTCAAACAAGTTCGACGAGCTGTCCAATGATGTGGTATCTGTACTGCTTGCCTTATTGAAATACAATTTCAATAAATGGCATTTACAATGGTTGTTACATCTTTCGTATTACTTCATTAGAGCCAAGGATATACGTTCCGGAGAGATTATCCTTCGAATGGTAGACCAACTATTTTCATTCTTCTTAGATCAAGATAACGACGAGAATGCTAAATTACTCTCTAAAATGATACCGATTAAGCTAATGCTGATGATCATGGATCAATTAATGCAGAATAATGAATCGAACCCTACCATTTGCTTGAACATTTTATTCAAGACAACCCTGATCAATAAATCGCTTTTCAAACAATTTTACAAAAATGATGGTCTAAAACTGATATTGACTATCATATGTAAGGCGGATGAAACTCGTCAAGAAGATTTTATCTCCTTACTTTTTACCTACTCAATGGATAACTATAGCACGACTAACGAACTCGTCTCAGATACGGGAAGCGACATCATTGGAGAAAGCCCCAGCAACAAAATAGCCACAAAAGAAATTATTTACTTAGCCATCAATTTCATAGAGTGGCATGTGGTAAACTCAGAAACCAATGATTGTTCTTCTTTATCAGATCTGAACAACCACATCTCAAGGTTTATCGATAATTTGGAATCCTTGAGCAAAGTTCCGATTAACGCATCTGTATTTGATCCTAGAACTAGTTATGTGATCGTCTCATTATTAGATCTCTTAATAACTTTAAACCAATCCGGAAACGTCTCGGAATTCGAAAGTTCTTCAAACTTGATTACAAGACTGATTAAAAATAATATATTGTATGCTCTTACAACATACGCGACCTATGATTTTGAGGTCTATATGAACGCATTCTTCTGTCATAATGCAGAATACAAGCTGGTTCATCCAAAAACTGTGATAAACAATACCAATTATTTGGAACTCGCATTTATAGTAATAATTCTGCCGAATATCCTTGATACCCTAGTAGACAGCGACAGTAGATTGAACTCAATGTTATTAAAATACCCATTTATGATGTCGAATCTCCTTTATCTTCTTCGAAAATTCCGATCCGATACATCCCAAATTGTCATGCCTGAACAGTTTTATTTTTCAAGTTATACATGCCTTTTGAATTGTATTAGTCTAATTGGTAAGTCATCTTGTCATCGTTTTAAGAACGTTTTAAGATCCCAACTATTGCAGGACTTCAAAATTTGCATGATAAGCCTACTCTATTTCAGTACATCCAAGCAAATAATTTGGGAAGACCAACAATACAAGATGTTTTGTAAATCATTGCTACTGCGGCAAGAAACTCTATTTGAGAATATCTACTGGGCGTGCGATAATGAGACTATCAGTTTACTACTCATATTTTTAGCCAATAAATTGCACGAAACGGGATACGACGAAGTGACCTTCAATTGTTTAAGAGCGATAGTCCAGGAAAAAGAAAAGAAACTCAAGGAAGTAGCTAATTACTTTGACATAGAGGACAAGAATGACGTTATTATTGCTTTGACTCATTTTATATCAAGCGATAGTTGTGATGCAATGAACTTCTCAATAGAAGAATACCCTTTTTTTTTCAGTGATGCACAAAAAACAAGATTCAAGAATTCTGCTACCAGTTTTCTATTTAAAAATACCAATTTTTCAGCATTAAGCATTAGACAAATTAATAGCCAAGTTTATGAATGGCAAAATGCAAGATTCGAATACATAACCAAAAACAATCAAAAGTGTCTTGCTTTATTTCAGAAAGACAACACGCCTTTAGAGTTTAAAATCAAAAAGTCTATATCGAGGTACATTTCCAACTTCAAAACCGACAGAGAAGAGAACTCCGTATTTTATCAAAATAATTTAGACCTTTTAATTTTTCATCTGCGACATACTCTGGAAATACAATCAGGTTCAATTATTTCTTGTAAATGGTCATTAGATTTTGTGGAAGATTTTGATGGAATGAAAAGAAGACTTTTACCTGCCTGGGAACCAAAAAATGAACCACTTTTCAATGAGGAAGAGACGAAAAGTGAAACTATTACAAGTAATAATAGGCAAAGGAGAGAAAGCGGAAGCATTTTATCCTACGAATTTATCGAAGATATAGAAGCTCTTGAGTTGGAATCATTAGGTGATTTGAATGAAAACAGAAAGATTCTTAGACTTTTAAGAGATAATGATTCTATCTCCACTATTTGGAATTGTAGTTTAATTATTGGGTTAGAAATCAAAGAAGGCATTTTAATCCAAGGTGATAATTACCTTTACTTTGTAAGCGATTACTATTTCGGTTCAGAAGATAAAAAAATCCTGAAATTATCAGAAGTATCCCAAGAGTTACGAGACATAAACGTTAGTTTGATCAACGGTACGGACCTTAAAAAAGTATCAAACTCTCTCAAGCATGAAGTTTTCGTTTGGAAACTTCTAGATCTCACTTTCGTTACTAAGAGGCCCTTTTTACTCCGTGATGTTGCAATCGAGCTATTGTTTGAAGAGAGAGTTAGCGCATTTTTCAGCTTTTATAATAAAAGGGTGAGGGATGATGTTCTGCGAGTATTAAATAAAATTCCCAAACACCTTCCAACTGATCCGGTTTTTTCAAGTGTTTTACAAGAGATAAATAATCGGGGTAATACTATAGTAGCAAAGAATGGTATAGGTAAGGCAAGCATTGCTTCTAAATTTACCAGTGTTTTCTCAACCGGCAATAGCCTAATAGACGGATTTGAACTTAGTAAAAAATGGGCCAGGGGAGAAATCTCCAATTTTTATTATTTGATGTGTATCAATACTCTAGCGGGAAGATCATTTAACGATTTAACTCAATATCCTGTGTTTCCTTGGGTTATTGCAGATTATGAAAGTGACGTACTTGATCTAGAAAACCCAAAAACCTATCGGGACTTATCAAAACCTATGGGTGCCCAGAGTATGAAAAGAAGGCTGCAGTTTATGGAACGTTATGAAGCGCTGGCTTCTTTAGACGATCCCGGTTCTCCACCATTCCATTATGGCACACATTATTCTTCGGCTATGATAGTATCTTCGTACTTGATAAGGCTAAAACCTTTTGTTGGCTCCTTCCTATTACTACAAGGTGGGAACTTTGGCCTTGCAGACCGTTTGTTCAGTTCTCTTGAAAGAGCTTGGTGCTCTGCCGCTTCTGAGAATACAACTGATGTAAGGGAATTAACGCCTGAGTTCTTTTTTTTACCTGAATTTTTAACTAACATCAATAATTATGACTTTGGTGTAGACCAAAGTGGAAAAAAAGTTAACGATGTCATTCTTCCCCCATGGGCAAATGGCGATGCAAAAGTTTTTATTCAGAAAAATAGAGAAGCTTTGGAAAGCCCATATGCATCGAAGCATTTGCATGAATGGATCGATTTGATATTTGGCTATAAACAAAAAGGTAAGAATGCTGTGGATTCTGTTAATGTATTCAACAGGTTAAGCTATCCCGGTGCCGTAAACCTAGATAATATTAACGATGAAAATGAACGTAGAGCCATTACAGGAATTATTCACAATTTTGGTCAGACACCTTTGCAGATATTCCAGGAACCTCACCAAAAAAAGCTGGTCTATGATGTTCGACAGTTACCAACAGAAGTATGGCATAAAATCCCAAGTGAGCCAATATTTGAAAAATTGATTTTTAATTCAAACAAAAAGGACAGGCCCGTGAGTTATGTTATTCACGATCCTAATTACTTTGATTCTCTCTATTGGAGAGGATTTGCTTTTCCAAATTTATTTCTCAAAACAGAGGAAGGAGTAATGCCGTTCAAAATTGTGCATAAAAGTTCATTTAAAATTGGAGTAGATTTCTTCGAAAAAACACACATGGCACAAATCACTTCTTTCACAAATTGGAAGTCCGGTCAGTTTATAACTGGAGATGAAACCGGATTAATAAAAGTTTGGAAATACCATAAAGACAAGCGTGCCGCCTTAGGACACCTTGAAAAGAAAAAGACAATGCTAGGGCACTTATATGGAGTGAAGGAAATGTTTTGCTATTTCGATTACAACATGCTCTTAACCTTAGATGTTAACGGCTTAGTCTATGTCTGGGACATGATAAACTTCGAACTGGTAAGACAAATATCTGCTAGTGCGAAGAGGATAGCAATATCTCAACACAGCGGAAGTATAATGGTCCTAACTGGAAATAATGCCATATCAGTTTACAGTTTGAATGGCGAAGAGTATACTTCAAAGGCATTCGAACCGGTTAAAATTGCAAGCTCTATCGAATTTCTCGATTTCACAAAACTAGACACGGGTTACAGACAGCATATCTATTGGAAAGAAAATGAAGTACTGTTCGTTGGTTTCGAAGATGGAAAAATAGAGATTTACGAGCTCTATTTGAACTCTCGTAACGAATGGGCGATAAAGCTGCTTAAAGAGCTTTCTACAAGAAGAGGACAAGCTATAACTAGTATTAAGGCGCAAGGTAAAACATATCTATCCCAGGAAACACACAAGGACCCAAAAGAGCCAATTGAAATAGAAGTGATTGCTGGCACTAGAGATGGTAGGCTGAAAATCTGGTACTAAGCACGCCGAAACGTTATTTCAGGACCCGCTTTTGTAGTATACAGTTTTATCTTCAAATCATTTCTATTACTATTATTGTAATTGCATACGTAATCAATATCACTATTAACGCTGTGTGGTTTTTCAGCTTTTCCTCTTTGTTTCGCCTATGGAAAACAGCAAAAGGGTAAAGGAAAAAAAAAACAAACGATTAGTTCTTCATCAAATTATGTAAAAGTACCTTACACAACCGCAAACTTTATAAGGATAAGGACATTCTGATTGGTTTTCACTTGTGCACCCTCCCATATATTCATTTGTTTTTGAGAAAGGCGGCGGGAACGAAGCCCTTACATTGTTCAAAACATTAAAAAGCAAAAGAGACAACCACTAAATTGTTCGGGAAAGGTCTGCTTGATAATTGCCCACTAACTTGTGCATAAAACAATCAGAAATAATACCTTAACACTAAAAAAAACTATGGGATATCCACCGCCTACGCGAAGGCTTAGTGATAAGAAAAGATACCATTACTCTAACAATCCTAATCGAAGGCATCTTTCCGGTGTTTATCCAAAAAATGGCTTCTCAAAACCAATTATTAATGGTTTTACATCTTCTCCTACTGTAGAAACTTCCGGAAATGCCTCAGTTAGTCCTGCCACTGTACCACCACCACCACCTCCTTCGGTACCTGGCACATTTGGAATCGAAGCGCCTAGGCCATCCCGGTATGATCCCGGCTCAGTTAATAGGCCTTCATCGTCATCTTTTTTGTCAACGAGGAAGATCGGAAGTCGCTACAATCCAGAGGTTGAAAGGCTATCTTCAGCCGGTAGTTCAACACCGGAAAATACCAACGCGAATACCACCCCCAGCACCAATATCGATACCGGGAAATCACGCTATTCTCGAAAAAGCATGAGTAGGTATAACCCTCAATCTAACAGCTCTTCGAATATCATGCATTTTTCTCCACCAACTTCAAATACATCACCATTTTACGTTCCCAATGGCAATTCCCGAGGCAGACCTAGATCAATGGACGATCACAGTCCTGATATAGCAAACAACCCTGAACCAAGTAGCGTTTCATTGGTTAATAGCAACAGCGCTCATTCCTATTACTCTAGGAGCAACAAATGGAGATCCGTTGGAACACCCTGCAGGACACCTTTTGAGAACCACGTTAGCAATACAGCAACTACCAACATAACCAACGGAACTCATCAAAGAGAGCCCTTTTGGAAAGCCAACAATACTGCACTTTTGAAATCCACTCATTCACAGTCGTCGCCTTCCCTTCATGATACTAAATTCCACGAGATAAACAAATTCCACGAGATAAACAAAATGGACAAAATGGACAAACCAGACAAACCGGAGTCTCCGGTTAAGAATGAAAGGTCAAATAAAGATGAAACAAAAGATCTTCCATATGATGATGATAAATTCCAATCAGAAGAGTTAGATATCATGCACCATGTGTCTACAAGTCTCGACAGTTTCAAACCACACGAAAACGAAAGTTTAGAAGAAGACAGTTCACGTAAAAGAGAACTTGAAATAACGAAAAACCGTCATGAGCCAGAAAAAAGGAAAGAACACAGTAGATTCGAAGATGACTTTAGAAAACCGGAAACAACTAGTGCGGATGTAAAACAAGATGGATTTTGGACAACGACGACAAAAGCTATCAATACAATCGAAAAGGTTAAAG
Source organism: Saccharomyces uvarum (assembly GCA_947243795.1). Lineage (NCBI taxonomy): Eukaryota > Fungi > Ascomycota > Saccharomycetes > Saccharomycetales > Saccharomycetaceae > Saccharomyces > Saccharomyces uvarum. Next base: position 184,277 of record OX365930.1, read on the forward strand.
AACAGGAAAAAGAACAATTAAACTTTATCAATAGAAAAGAAAGTCCAGAAATTAGAAATTATGAAATGATACATGACCCTGAAGCTCTCAAAACTGATTTAACAAAATTGACACTAGAGAATGAAAACAAGTGTTACGAAGAGCCGCTTGAAAAAGTTGAAGCATGCATTTTTCCATTACCAAAAGCAGAAACAAGATTATGGGAATTGAAAAACCAGAGAAGAGACAAAATCATCAGTAAACAGAAGTACCTACTAAAAAAGACTGTGAGATCTTTCAAGGAGTATCCATTTTATGCTCAAAACAAGCTTATTCATCAGCAAGCTACAGGACTTATCTTAACTAAAATCATTTCAAAGATAAAGAAGCAGGAATATTTAAAAAGAATAAACCTGAAGCATAATTATTTTGGTTTACAGAAGAAATATGAAAAAGAATGTGAGATTTTGGCCAAATTAAGTAAAAATTTAAGAAAGGAAGAGATCGAAAATAAGCGTAAAGAACATGAATTAATGGAGCAGAGAAGATGTGAGGGTGGTGTTGAAATAGAAAAAGAGAAGGATTTACGTAACCCATCCTCGTCTTCATCATCTCGTCGTAGAAATAGAGCTGATTTCGTTGATGATACAGAAATGGAAAATGTGTTGCTTCAGATTGACCCAAATTATAAGCATTATCAAGCTGCTGCAACAATCCCACCACTGATATTAAACCCAGTTGAAAAATATTCTTATAAGTTCTGTGATGTAAATAATTTAGTGACAGACAAAAATCACTGGGCCTCTAGAATATTAAAAGACGGTGTTGATACATTTTCTGATCATGAGCATTCTTTATTTTTGGAAGGTTATTTGATTCATCCTAAAAAATTTGGTAAAATTTCACACTACATGGGTGGTCTGAGAACTCCTGAAGAATGTGTTCTGCATTACTATAGAACCAAAAAAACCATCAATTATAAACAACTTCTCATCGATAAAAACAAAAAAAGAAAAATGTCGGCAGCTGCTAAGCGTCGTAAGAGAAAAGAAAGAAGCAATGACAAAGAACTTGAAAATGACGAAGGTAAAGAAGAGTCTATTACCACAGCGGACAAGGAAGAAAAAAGTGAAAACCTTGTCGAAGAAATTGTTTATCCTGTTCTGGTTCAAGTTCCTGAGGCTGATGATAATCCACAAGACAACCCCGAAAAGCTCATCGAGAATACAGCTGAAAAGGAAAGCGAAGATGTGACATGTAAACCAGAAGAAACTGTAAAGGCTAATGAATTGAAAAGGGTGCATGATGTGATTGGGGACAAGGACAGCAACTCTAGTGCTATCAAAGTTAACAGCGACTTTTCATTCATAGCACACAGAGAAGGAGTGCAAAACGATTATTATACGGAGGAGCCAAGAGAACTAGATTTTAGTTTAGAAAATGCGCTGCAAAGAAAGAAGCACAGACCTGTACCGGAACATAAGACAAGTTATTGGAGTGTCCGTGAATCTCAACTTTTTCCAGAGTTATTGAAGGAATTTGGCTCCCAATGGTCTTTAATATCAGAAAAATTGGGTACCAAATCAACTACTATGGTGAGAAACTACTACCAAAGAAACGCTGCTCGTAATGGGTGGAAGCTACTAGTTGATGAGACTGATTTGAAGCGAGATGGAACAAGTTCTGAATCCGTACAACAATCTCAGATCATGATACAACCAGAGCGTCCAAATATTAATGCTTATAATAACATTCCACCACAACAAAGGCCCGCCCTAGGGTATTTTGTTGGACAACCAACCCATAGACCTAATACATCTATATCGTCTGTTGACGGGTCTATGAGACCGTTCGGACCTGAATTTCATCGCGATAGCTTTTCTAAAGTTAGTACGCCTCTAACGACGTTACCACCACCAAGGCTACCTTCCATTCAATTCCCACATTCAGAAATGCCCGAGCCTACAGTGACAGATCTGCGCAACAGAACTCTAGACCATATCGACACATTAGCCGAAGCAGCCTCATCAGTAACTAAAAATCAGAACTTCAGTGATGAAAGACATGCCCTCGACACTAACCACAAATCAACAACAATCAGTAGTTTACTGAACAATACTGACCGAGATGTGAAGGCTTCATTCCAAAGCACTTCGAAGCACCAAGCACACGTTGAGGATACTCCGAACTTGAATAACATTGTAGTACAAGAAATCAAACCCAATATCACTACACCAAGATCCAGTTCTATTTCTGCATTATTGAACCCTGTTCATGGGAATGGTCAACTTAATCCGGATGGGAGACCATTGCTACCATTTAACAATATTACTTCTCGTGGGCCCCCTAGTTTTCCTTTACCCCCTCCGCGGACTAGTACAGCAATTCATGCGCCTCCAAAGTTCAATTTTTCGAATGATCCACTAGCAGCTTTGGCTGCAGTCGCATCAGCGCCAGATGCAATAAATGGCTTTTTGTCCAAGAAGGATAATGATAATTAGGAAAACGGCTGAAACAAGACCCTATCTAATTTTGTTTCCCACCCCCCACTGGTTGATAGATAAGACATACATTTTATGGTGCGTGTTGTATTATATTCTATATATCTAATAAGGAGTTTTTAATGATGATTGTAATTCGTATTGTTTTTGTATTATGAATATTTCTGATTATAAACGATTCTATTCACACGTCATATAACAATGTCACATTTTTCACCGCCTTTGGTACGAATTCACATGCCTTGGCGGGGCCACCGGCGAAAATCGCAAAACCTACTAACAGAAATAAACATCGCGAAAAAGTCGATGAAAAACTGGAAAATAATTTTCATTGAATTATCGTCCACAAGTAAATTTGTGCAAAAAAAAAGACTGAGCTAACTATCATTGCCTTGAAGCCATGAATTCACTCGTTACTCAATATGCTGCTCCTTTGTTTGAGCGTTATCCTCAACTCCATGACTACTTGCCAACTTTAGAACGTCCATTCTTCAATATTTCGTTGTGGGAACATTTCGATGATATCGTCACGTGTGTGACCAACGGTAAGTTTGTTCCAAGTGAATTTCAGTTCATCCCAGGTGAACTGCCATTGAGTACATTGCCTCCTGTGCTATATACTATCGCTGCTTATTACGTGATTATTTTCGGCGGTAAGTGTTTATTGAGTAAGTCGAAGCCATTTAAATTAAATGGCCTTTTCCAATTGCATAATTTGTTTTTAACTACTCTTTCATTGACACTGTTGGTTCTGATGGTGGAACAATTAGTGCCAATTATTGTTAACAACGGGCTATACTTTGCTATTTGTAATATTGGTGCTTGGACTCAACCAATGGTTACATTGTATTACCTGAACTACATTGTCAAATTTATCGAATTCATAGACACCTTCTTTTTAGTGCTAAAGCATAAGAAATTGACATTTTTGCATACCTATCACCATGGTGCTACTGCTTTATTGTGTTACACTCAATTAATGGGTAAGACTGCTATCTCCTGGGTCGTCATTTCATTGAATCTTGGTGTTCATGTTGTTATGTATTGGTACTATTTCTTAGCTGCCAGAGGCATTAGAGTTTGGTGGAAGGAATGGGTTACCAGATTTCAAATCATTCAGTTTGTTTTTGATATTGGTTTTATTTATTTCGCTGTTTACCAGAAAGCCGTCCACTTGTATTTCCCTGTCCTGCCACATTGTGGTGATTGTGTTGGGTCCACTACTGCTACATTTGCAGGTTGTGCTATTATTTCTTCATACTTGGTGCTATTCATTTCATTCTACATTAACGTTTACAAGCGTAAAGGCACCAAGACCAGTAGAGTCGTTAAGCGTGCACATGGTGGTGTTGCTGCCAAAGTTAACGAATACGTTAACGTTGACCTGAAAAACGTCCCTACCCCATCACCATCACCAAAACCTCAACACAGAAGAAGAAAGTAAGTTAAAAAACAATCTTCAAATAAGTTTTAGATGTTAAACTTCCATAAGTTTTTCTTTTTCTTGGTGTACCTATTATTACTATTATTATTATTATTATTATTATTACTATTATGTTGCGGAGAGTGAGAAGGTTCGTTATATATATATATATATATATATATATATATATGTGTGTGTATTTACACATACATACATGCATATACATGCCGGGGAGTTTACTTAGTATATCTAGCTGTTCTCCTCGAAGAAAAGTTTTTCGATTCTCTCTCAATAGCCGACCCTTGGGGTTTTAAATAAGAGCTTTATTCATTTAATCTTGTTGATAAATCATTCGCTCTCACCTTCGATAACAATAATGATCTTTTTATCATCTCTGGTGTTATTTTAGCACCCGCTCCAACTAATGTCAATTGCGTATAGTTGCCTTTAGCATTAGCAATCACAGAGATTGTAGAATGAATACTTGTTTCTTCAGCTTCTGTGTCTAAGTCGGCTATTAGTACAGGTCTGGCTTCGTCCATATCAATATCAACTTCTTCTTCAGCGTTATCAGGATCTTGTAGTTGTGATTCAGGATCTAAGTCTATTACTCCATAATTTGAAGCAAATGCAATATTTTGTGAGTTTATCATTAACGGTAGTGATTTCGTTTGGTCACATAAAATTTCGTATGTTTCTCTTATAGTGGCACTTCTTCCTCTTGTTCTTATAGTCATCCTCAAGTCGGATGCACGTTCATCTATAAATGCTCTAGGTAGTTTTACATCCTGTAAAGCGTACATTAAGGAATTCCAGCACAAATCAAAAACAGGACCAGTACGACTCAAAACCATAATCTTCGCATACAAAACATATGACCATTTTCTTTTCATTTTCAAGTTTGTTTCATTTGATGGATCATTTTCTAATTCATCCGGATATAAAACAGATAATGTACCATCTTCGTTTACACTACGGACACCTGCCTTTACCTTCAAAGCCTGTTTAGGCAGTATCCTAGAATGCAATACAGAATCGTATAGTTTTTGTGATATAGTCATTTCTTCATCGGTACAAGCACCCACTCTACCTCTTTCAACCTCCACCACTGGGTAGATAGAGGCATAGTTTGCAACTACATTTTCTTCCTTGGTTATTTCGTACAACTCGTCCTCACCGAAATCATCCAAATCTTTGATTGAGGCGCTGTTTTCTTCTATTATTCCACCTGTAATAGAAGTGATTACTATAGTTTTTCCACTTTTCAAAACATTCGACCCTAAGATATTGTTTTTTGCATCGACATTCTCTGTATCCACGTAACGTGACAAAGTGTTGTTTTCTATTGTCACTTCTCTAAACTCTTCATATTTTCTTAAACATGGTCTGATACCTAGGGATAAATGCCTTTGTAAAGATAATTCCGGAGATATTCTTGCAAGAACATCTGGTGGAAAAGTAATTGGGTGAACCTCGATAGTATCCAAAGCAGTATTCTCAGTCATCTTAAGTGGTACGGTTGTTTGGAAGCCTTGGCAATGGTACTATTCAAACAGTGCTCATCGTCTTATACTTCGACTTTATTACAATGGAAAATTCTGAAAAAAAGAAAGAAAAATATCAAATCTCGTTTATAGCGATATTTCATGATCCTCAATGAATCTTAGCGGGTATATCAATTTTATATCCGTAGATGACTTGTAATAGTGAAAAAAAACAATTAAGGATACTTCAAGTCCATTAATTTGTGCAATTATATTAAAATTGAAGCAGCACTTTTTTGTTTCAGATATGGGCATTACCGTGATCGGTTCTTTGAACTACGATTTAGACACATTTACAGATAGATTACCTGATGCAGGGGAGACTTTCAGGGCCAACCGCTTCGAGACTCATGCAGGTGGTAAAGGATTGAACCAGGCTGCGGCTACTGGTAAACTGAGAGAGCCTAGCAGCAACTACAGCGTTAGAATGATTGGGAATGTTGGCGATGACGCATTTGGTAAGGAATTGAAAGGTGTGTTGAAAGATTACAATGTAGACACTACATATGTCGGTACTTGTGCTGACACTAGTACAGGTACGGCTACTATTTTGATTGAAGAGAAAGTAGGTGGTCAGAATAGAATATTGATTGTTGAAGGTGCTAACGGAAAAACTGTGTATGATAGCAAGCAATTGAGTGAATTTTTCCCTAAAAACAATCATGAAGAAGAATATGTAGTATTCCAACACGAAATTCCAGACCCTATATCCATAATCAAATGGATACACGAGAACAGGCCGAGTTTTCAAGTTGTATACAATCCTTCACCATTCAAGGCCATGGATAGAGGAGATTGGGTATTGATAGATATTCTAGTTGTCAACGAAATCGAAGGACTTCAAATCCTAGAAACTATATTTGATAGTCATTTCGTCGAACAAGTAAAGAAGCAAATAAAGGACGATTTCATCGGAGAATATCGTAAAGTTTGTGAAATATTACATAAAGCACTTATTGACCAAAATAAAAAAGGCACTGTGGTTATGACTTTGGGCTCTAAAGGGGTGTTATTTTGTTCACATGAAAACCCCCAAGTTGAATTCCTTCCAGCCGTTAAAGACGTTCCTGTGGTTGACACCACTGGTGCCGGAGACACATTTTTAGGTGCTTTGGTTACCCAATTGTATCAAGGAGAGAAGTTGTCTACGGCTATAAATTTCTCGACTTTGGCAAGTTCGTTGACTATTCAGAAAAAAGGTGCTGCTGAAAGTATGCCAGTGTATAAGGACGTTAAAAATGTTATGTAATACTCTAGAAATACTATTGTTTTTTTTAATTTATAAGTTTTTTTATTTTTCGTTAATTGTCTAAGAGTTCGAATTGTACAAAAAATGTAGAAGTTAGAAGACGTTACTCATGAAGATACTCTTTAGGTACTACCTTTCAAAACGGATGAACTAATACCATAACCTATGGTAATGACACAAACAAACGCTAATAATGAGGCAGGAACACCTCGTGAAATAAAAGCGCCCACAGTTAACCACCTGTTACCCTTTTTATCTGTCATAGAAATAGCAGTAACGTTAGGGAACCCAGAGGAGGCCAACCCCATACCACACGATGCCAACAAAGCGCAACCGAATACAAGAATTGGAGCTGCTTTAGGGTCAGACAATTTGTCACCAACTTCTTGTACCAAAGGAATGATGATAATAGCTGACACTGTATGTGAGACAAAAGTACCAACGACCAACATTAAGATGCCAAAGATACATAAGATAGCAAAGACACCGTCATTTTCAATTTTCTTTTGTAAAGCTCTTGCAATTGTAACTAGTAAACCTGATGACGAAACAGCTTTACCAAGGGCAATACCACCCATAGCTAAAATAACAATCGACCAGGGAAATGTGTTAAAATCCTTTGTTGACAACAACCCTGTACCGAAAAACAAGACGATCGGTATGACAGCAATTAAACCAGACGACCCGAAGGCACTTTCGATTTGTGACTCTAAACACCACAAAAGAATGGTAGCAATTGTCACAGCGATAATGTAATATTGTTTTATAGTAAACCTCGTTTTTATTGGCTTGAATTTTTCAAGTTTGGTTTTGTTTATTTTAAAGGAGAATATCATCACAGCCCATGCACACAACATCGATAAAATACCTGTAGGTAATGCCACGGCAAAAAATTGGCCCCAGCCAATACCATAAGGCTTCAAGTACTGCATTGAGATAATATTTTGGGGTGAAGAGATTGGTGAAGCCATACCACCAATATCCGCCGAAAGTGCTACTCCCATCACTAATGCCTTGGCAAATGGTGAAGTGTAGTCTAATGGGTCTAATAACGGCGTCAGTAAGGAATACGTTAAAACAGGTGACGCAACATTGGAAATCCACATGGAAAGGAAGAACACTACACCCATTGCCATTAAAAGAACATTTCTCGGTTTTGTACCTGCAAGGGCCAATAACCAAGAAGCTAGAACTTTGGCAATATCATATTGAGACAGAGCTTCACCCAATGTAAAACCTGCTAACAAGATCATAATGGTAGATGACCACATTGTACCTAAAATTTCTGTAGAGGCAGCCGCGGCTTTCATCACAGTACCATCATCGCTCTTAAGTACACGGAAAAGGACAGTCAAAAGAGGGACGAGTAGACCTGTAATGTGTAAGGGAATGGCTTCGCTGGCCCATAAGAAAGCACAGCATTCCACCAAAGCCATACATCTGTGTTCTACAGGATCATTAAAAGTCTTGACACCTAACAACACACCTGTGACGATTATGATGAACCCTATTTTCATGGCCCTTTTACCAAATAACAGTTTTGGAACTGCCAAATTCTCGATAGTAGTAAACTTTAAGTTTATTGACTTTGGTAGTGGATATTTGAAGTATTCAATTTGAAGCTTTTCTTGCATCAACTTTTCAGTTTCGTCTTCAATGGCTATTATATCTCTGTTTTGTGATGAAAGGCCTAACATATCTTTCCAGGTGTTACTTCTCTCCCAGACAATGTGGTCATGCAGGTAAGATTTTAGCTCTTGCTTGCATTTGTCTACGTTACCGGGGTGGCCCATCAGAACGGCGTAAAATTCGATAAGTTGTGCAATTTTATTGTTCAAAGTGGCCAAGGTTTCATGCTGGAAGATGTAGGTGTCTTTGAAAAACTCCTCACTTTCAATTAGTTCTTGCCTAGTATTCATATGTAGCACTTTATCGGACTTCTTGGTGATTTTACCAAAGCCCATTCTGTTTAGTTCGATGAATGATTTCAATTGACAAAGATCTATGTAAAGGTTGATCATGGTTTGCTTCAGTAGAGACTTTTTCTGCGATTTGATATTGAATTGAGAGTAGTTCAAAAGGGCTGTATTGTCTGCGTAAACGTCCATTTCATCATCTTCATCCATTTCCTCTTCACTATAGTCAAACCTGTTTCTTAGTTCACTCTCATCGTTAGAAGAATGGAACTCAAACGGGTTGGTAGATACATGTACCTGGGATTTCTCAGAAACGATCTGTCTTAGAGAAGGCAAATCTTGGATTTCAGGATCAAAAGCCTCGTTCAATCTTGTGACGATGCCTTCTTTTTCGAGGTCATTAATCAAGTGGACAAACCTTTCATAGGACTTAGCTTCTATTCTTTTGTAAAAGTCGTCTACCTTCAATTTTTCGTCACTTAAGTTGGTAACAAAAGCATCATATGAACTGAACAAAGTCTTTCCCTCGCTGCTCACTGATGAACTACGAGAATCGAAGAATTTTTTACTTAAGAATTTCCGATTGAAAGCTGTAGTTTTGCCTCGAGGTGACAATTCGTCTAGCTCAATTGTTTCCTCATTTATGTTGTTTCCATCGATTGCTTTTTCGTCAGTTTCTCCATTTTTTTTGCTGGATGACGACGATTGTTTAGAACCGAACAGTTTATGCTTGAGCTTGTTAGTGAACTTTCTCTTAGAGGAAGATGGCTCACCTTGAGGAACATTACTTTCTATATCTGTAATAGGACCTGGTGTCTGAGACCTGACGTCATCGTTTGAGGTGTCCCGTTTCAATTCATCTGTTTGTAATGTGTAGATAAGATTCTTCAATTCATTATAGTCTAAATAATGGTTCTGCCATTCAGGGACAGCATTGTATTTTAGAAAGTGTGAAAATCTCATGCTGCAGATAAATGAAAATCTGCCTTTGTCCTGTTTGTGCTGCCTTTCACTGAAGGATGAAAGTTTTTTGGTGTGGGAATAAGTTTTTTGGTCATAATTTTTAAATGCATCGGATTATTTTCCCACGTGCCGAAATATCTATTAATCAATGAGTTAAAGGCTTAGAAGTAAAGAACGTATAGAGGAGAGAGGCTGTATTGTTAATTGTGAAATGTAAGAAGGAACAAGCACAGGGATATTTAGTACAGTTAGGGGTTAAGTGATGGCGATTGTTAATAGTATTAACCAATATTTATGTCAATTTTTCTTGCTAGCAATTATGTATGGTTCTTCCATTTTTTAGTACTAAACATGAATATTAATTTTAAAGATATGTAGGTTTTTTCTTTTCTTTTTAAGATAAAATTCCTTACACAAGTCTGGGAACTTTAGCAATACTGACTTGGTAAGCTCTATCTTTATCGTCGTTGTATAAGCTATTTACGTCTGTCATAGCGACCAAAAGGTTTTTTGCATTATTTTCCGAACAAGTCAAAGTTTTATATTGCTTTTGTTGCAAATGTTGGGCGAAGGCTATGATTTTTGTGATTCGATGGAATTTAAGCATGTTGATACCAGTTCCATCTTTGGCGAATGTCTCGTTTCCATCGCGGATGAATGTTATGTCTCTTATGAACAGCGAAGTAAACGGGACACACGGCTGCGCATTGTGTGCAATATCTTGGATTATGCTTCTGTACACATTGTAGTTGTTGTTGGGGTGTACTATACTCTTTAGGGACTCAAAAAGCGTGGAAAATGTGTCATCTAGCGGATAAGATAGTCTTTCAATGGAATGGTTCTGCAGTGAGGTGATAATAGAAGCGAGAGAGTTGAGGTTCCCCATATAAAGGCAGGATAATGCGACATATAGCCAATAAGAAATTGTGTGTGTCTGCTGTATAGTTGTCTCGAGTACATAGTACGATAGCTGGTTCGAGAATCTAAAAACCAAGTCAATTGTTGTATCGTTATTTTTGAAATACCTCGGAAACTCTATTGTTTCAATATCCAAAAACAGGGCAGACTCTAAGAGGGTCAATGTCTTTGCGAGAGTCCATGGAGGTATATCAAGGTCGAATGTTTCCCCCTCTGGTTTTTCACCTAATTTCCATTGCAAGAGCAATGTATCGAGATCACCTGTGTGAGACAGTTCGTAATTTTCGTCAGTTCTATCTATTTTGTATTCCTCAATTAGGGCTGTGTAATCAATAGCGGGTTTGCTGGTGTCTAGTTCGTGGTCAGATACGCCAATGTACTGCACTTTTAATTGCCTGGTTCTTGGCCCACCTGTAAGCAATTGAACAACATCTGTAAATAGCGTCTTATACATATCGGAAGCAGCTAAATGGTTGTACCAAAAGAGGAGGATGTGGTTCAAGGTGTTGTTGCCGTCTTGCCAATAAGATTCTAGCCAGAGTTGGATTAGACGAAGGACAGAGTGTCTTTCGTGTTTGTCGTTATTTTGGAGATAGCAGTGTAGCAACTCTTGGAGGAGTCCATTGTCAGTTGTCCAGTCCCTAAAGTTGAGTAACAGGTTGGCAGACTCAAACGGCGATGGCTTTTGCCATTGCTGGCTGTCGAGCGGGAGCATTTTATCGAGGTACTGTTGTATTTCTACGACCTCTTGTAAGACCTCATCCATGCTGAAAAGCAAATGGTCCTCTCCCATTACGACTTGGATTAGTGCTGCGACCCTTTGGAAGTCGAGGTTGCTATGAAGAAGGTAGTCGGCAATTTTCGTAAACAATTCTTGGGTTGCTTGTTGGATTGAGCTTACGAACGGTCGCCACACGGCGAGAAACCTCCAAGCAGAGTTTGCAAGCACCAAAAGGGTATCCTGGTTTGCGTCAGCACCCAGTCTATACCAATCACTGAGTAGACGTTTTCTTGTTCTTCGTATTTCGTGGTTTCTTTTTACCAGGAGACATTCTCTAGAGACGCAGGCAGCTGCTTCCAGCAGCTGCCGTACGGCCGTTCTCATATTATCGAGGATTTTTTTTGGGACAATATTGTTGTTATAATGCTGTGTGTGGCTTAAGAACTGTATTAGGAGTACATCTGTAATTTTGGAAAGGTGTGTTTTGTTTACTCTTCTTGTAACTATTTGGCCCTGAATGGCGAAGCGTACGGTTACAAATTGGTCGTCTTGTTCAAGAAGGTAGGCCAGGACATTATCTATCAGTACAAACATCTTAGTAGTGTCTGAGGAGAGGGTTGATTGTTTATGTATTTTTGTTTATGTATATATATATATATATATATTCTACACAGATATATACATATTTGTTTTTCGGGCTCATTCTTTCTTCTTTGCCAGAGGCTCACCGCTCAAGAGGTCCGCTAATTCTGGAGCGATTGTTATTGTTTTTTCTTTTCTTCTTCTATTCGAAACCCAGTTTTTGATTTGAATGCGAGATAAACTGGTATTCTTCATTAGATTCTCTAGGCCCTTGGTATCTAGATATGGGTTCTCGATGTTCTTTGCAAACCAACTTTCTAGTATTCGGACATTTTCTTTTGTAAACCGGTGTCCTCTGTAAGGTTTAGTACTTTTGTTTATCATATCTTGAGTTACCACATTAAATACCAACCCATCCGCCGATTTATTTTTCTGTGTAAGTTGATAATTACTTCTATCGTTTTCTATGCTGCGCATTTCTTTGAGTAATACAGTAATGGTAGTAGTGAGTTGAGATGTTGTTTGCAACAACTTCTTCTCCTCATCACTAATCTTACGGTTTTTGTTGGCCCTAGATAAGAATCCTAATATATCCCTTAATTCAACTTCTTCTTCTGTTGTTACACTCTCTGGTAACTTAGGTAAATTACAGCAAATAGAAAAGAGCTTTTTATTATTAATTTTTGTAGATTCGGGAAAACTCTATAAACTGACAACAGGAAAAGTGAAACAATACATCTCCTTGAACCAAAGAAAGCAAGAAAGACAACATGGAAGATATTTGTAGTATAGCTGAAAACATAAACAGAGCTCTGTTTAAATTTTTAGGTACTGAGATTGATGAAATCAATCTCAATACTAATAATCTTTATAAAGTATGTTCAATCATTTAGAATCAAGTTTAAAACAACTACTAACAACAGTGTAGTTTATATTGGAATAAGAACAAAACTTAAATCACACAGAAAGAACATCTCAAAAAAGTTGAAGTAAGCGTATTCAAAGCTGATAAACAAGGTTAATATATTCACCATGAAGAAAACATTCAATTCAGCTCCTCACCATTTTAGAAATTCAAATAAAGAAAGCATCCGGAAATCAAAAATTAATGCCGACAGTCGAGAAAGCATCCATTATCATCTAAGAGTATTAAATTTTCATGGCGTTCAAGCTTACTTTTCTCAATTTGTAGGCTTAAACAGAAATCTTGTCTTCTTTCTTTCAATGATAAAAATGCAACTCGGTTTCTTTAGCTTCAGCTTTCCGCAACAGTATAATTTTATAAACCCTGGTTTTGGTTTTGTAGAGTGGTTGACGAATAATTATGCTGAAGTACGTGGTGACGGATATTGGGAAGATGTGTTTGTACATTTGGCCTTATAGAGTGTGGTCGTGGCGGAGGTTGTTTATCTTTCGAGTACTGAATGTCGTCAGTATATCTATCCTATTTAAAAATCCCCATTCTCTTGCTCTTACTCTCAATGTTTGTTTATATAATCCTATTGGTATGTGTTTATGTTTATATATACGTTATTGTGTACATATATGTATACGCCTGTACTATGCTTCAAGTCTTTGTTTACGTCCTACTGTTTACTGTTTCTTTGTTTTTATCTTGACCATAAATGATCTTGATGTGACTTTTGTAATTTGAACGCATTCGCTATATGGGACGGAGGACAAAACTACCATCCCCCTGGGTTGTTGTTGAATCTTTACAAACCTTAATGGTAAGCTCCCCATACGGTTTACACTGCTTTTAACCTTTCTAGGTTTGCTTATCGCTTTGGGCTTGATTACTGGCTTTTCAACTTTGATTACTGGTTTCTCGCTCTTCAGCATGATTTTGATCATGTTCGCCTTCCTAGGCGATTCCACAACAGTAGCAACCTCCTTCTTGATATGAACCTTTAGTATACTTTCACGCTTAATAACTATATCCAACTTCTCTTCTTCGCGAGACTTGATCTTCGCTGCAAGTCTCCTTTCCCTTGGCGCTTCTAATTTCACAACAAATCTATTAGTTAGCTGATACATCACTCTAGCCAAGTCATGTATCTGCTTCCTCTGGTACAGGCTAAGAATGGGTAAATTCAAAACATCCCAGAGCAAATTCTTTAAAGGGGTATACCCTTTAAACATATCTCTGCATATTTGTATTAATCCATTGATATTTTGACGTACAATATTTTCTCTTTTAATTTTCATATCGTCCACATAATGTCCACTTAAAAACAGATCTATATCATCTTCACCTTTTAGATTTTGAGCCTCATTCCATACTAGTTGGACGGAGGACTTAATATCATCATTCAACGTATCCATGCTTCCTTCAATAACACTTATGTTTACAAATTCAATAAGGACGTCAATTAGTTTTTCTCTAATGTAAACATCCTCATGAAAACAAAACAATTCGGTAAACAAAACAAGGCAGTCCTTGTTTTTCAACCCGCCTTCAAGAAGCATGATTTTAACTGCCATGAGCAATACGTTCTGGAGGCTCTCCCTAGTGTCATCAGTGCTCATCCCCTCCAATGATAATGAATCCATTATCATTTCTGGTAACTCGTCGAAATCAATGATACCTGATCTATGAAATCTGTACTTAGCAAACATAATAGAAGTCTTAATCAAAGACTCATATGATGACAGCCAGTTCACTAAGTTTTCATACCTCACTAACTGGGCCTTGACCTTATCCACATACGCAATATCTTTAGAGTCGCTTAAGGCGACGCTCACCACATTTTCTAATAGAGCACAAACGTAAACGTTATCGCTAAACTTATTCTCTCCATTCTCGTTATAAACAAGAATATCCAGTAAAAACTCTTTTACAAGTCTAGGGCATTTCCCGTTGTCGTCCTTCACTTGAGCCAGAAATTTCGGTATGCCACATTGTAAGAAATACAATGTGGCATTTTCAAAATTGTTACTTTTTGGTATGTTAGATCCTTCCAAGCAAAACAGAATTTGGAAAATCTGTATTAAATGTCTAATGCCACCAATGAATCGTGGATCATACACATTTTTACTGAGCGCTTGGCACGCCGCGAGCCTAACGCCGAAATAGTACCTTTCATCCATGGCTGTCCTAAACAAAACACTTGAGTATACAAGTGACTTGCCATCGCCATTGACCACAACATCCTCGTAATACCGAATTGCTTCGAGTTGTGCTTCTATATCACCATCTTGCCTCAATTGTGAGGAAAACATGTAATCGGGCTGGTTGATATGCATCTTGCATATCCATTCAAAATCTGAGTCTATACGGATCCATTCGAACGCTTCGTTCTGTTTGAGTAGCTCACTGCTCTCTGATGTATGATTGAATTCAGTTAAATGGAATCGGGAACATTCTTCAGGTGTCATATATACATTTCCTAGACAGTTCACGTCGATAACAACTGGCTTCTCCTCGTTGCTGTTCTCTAAAACGGCCTCATCATTCGCAACACCACCTCGTTTCCTTAACCTCCTGTACTTCGTGTTATATTGGATATCTATCTTGGTGAAGGTATCTTTAATTTCCACAATATGTTCATACGGAGTACCATCGTGTTCATGTATTCTTATCGTCATAGAACCCGTGAAGCATTCAGTTCGGTTCAAATTCGAGTGCTCGAGACGGTTCAATGCACTTTTGCAAAACCCTTGTTCACCAACGACTTTCCCTAGACCCAATTCGTCATCTTGGACTTGCCTTATACCCAATTCTATGACCATTCTCTTCCTATTAAACCTCTGAGTAACACGTAATATGGGTACACCAGACCCGAATACCCATTGGTTAAAGAAATTGTCTAATTTACTTTTGTTCACTCTTTCACAAACATGTTGGAAATGCGACGACGTCAGAGAGTTATTAGGCAAATCACCTGACATCGCTTGAAGGAAAATCTTGGGTAACACACGAGACATACCGAATGATCTCTCAGTCTTTGTCATCCTTCTATCAAGAATATATAACACCATAGGAGCTTTCAATTTTATGAATGTCAAATCCTGTGAAGTTCCAGATATTGGTCTGGAACTACCAGTAAAGGTAGCCCCAATGGGGGGCATTTCAAAATCTTCTTCAACTATTGCTTCGCTATTACACTTCAATTGGTATTTGTATGCGTTATTACCCATTAGTTTTTTAGTCACTTGGAAAACCATATAACCAGCAATACCAAGACAACACCAATAGTCGTTCATGTTGAAAGGGGTAATATTGACACAAGACCATTGATTAGCCAATGCCCATGCTAATTTGTTCGTGGTACTGAATACTTTATCAACAACTTCCAACGGATACAGTAATCTTGTATTACAAACACCTAGCCCTGCAAAGTCCATATGGTCTGAAGAAACTGTTGGTAAAAACACCATCGAAAAGCAAGTAAAAGGGAAAGAGCCAAACTCTTTCGAATAAAAGTCTATGATTTTTTGACACACAACAGTCGAGTTTATTACTGTCGTTTCATCAATTTCTGGTGTAGGAAGTGTGAAAATCTGGATCGGTATGATATCAGAACCAATACCATCTTCCACGGAATTATTGACATTGTCAATTACATTGTCTCTTAATTTGTCCTCCTCTGCTTCATCATCAACGTCAACGCCTGGTGGAGATATCAGAGGTAGTGTCCAAGAATTGAAAGCACCAATAGCCCACCCAACATGATGAGGTGCCACAGGGTTTATAATTTGAAACACACATTTCTTTTTTGTCAAGTCGATGGGATGCGGAAGTTCTTTAATATTAGAGAATTCCGAACAACAAACAACTACGTCTCTTAAAATCGGGTTATTGCTTTCTTCAAAGTTTCGTCTTTCTTCATCATCTTCCTCTTCTTCCTCGTCACTTTCGCGGTCTTCCTCTTCCTCTTTTTCTTCCTCTTCCCCTCCATCTTTAATGTTTTTATCTTTCGAATCTATCCTTTCTTCGCTATCTTTCAAAACTTTGTCATCATCTTCCTCTTCTTTGAGAGATGTAACTTGTTCTTCTTCTGGTGTTTCATGATTCTCTTCCTCATCTTGTTCGCCATTTTGTCCAATCAACTTGGAAGTACCTATGTTCTTAACAAATTTCGGTATACTAAATTCTAGTTCCCACGTAGATTTTTCGTCTAACAAATCGACACATGGAACCCAGTATGATGCAGAGCTGCAAATCTCTCCATTCGAGGTGTAAACATTCCACAACCATGGTTTGTCAGTGTTCACAGTATCGAACCTTATGCCAGACTTTGGGTTTCTTATTTCATATTCGATTTGCAATGTAATTGGGGTGAAAACCGATTCTTGAAAGCCTGGTGTAGTTTTGATCGAGGGAGTAATTGGAGTATAATTGCTTAGAGAATTGGCGTCTTCTAATGATATCTTGATAGAAGATGGTATTTTAATGGTTAATTGAGATTTGGAATCAGGTTCGGGGACTTCATTCAAATTGGCGAATTTCGACCTTAAAAAGTGTGATTGTTCAATGGAATTGTCAGTGTATAATACATTCTGGGAGGTCATCCCGTCCAATTTATTCTGAAGTGGGTCATCGTGTATAAATTGGTCACATCGACGATTTTCAACCAGAACGTCTTTAATATCCATTTCTTTGCAATCGAAGGTCACATATTCCAGGTTTTGAATCAAAGGAATGATTATTATAGTGGCGTTACCGGTAACGCAATGAGTAGCCATATCTATATCCAACGACACTTTCTCATGAGCAACTCTAAAATTTCGAAATTTCGATTCATCTAGAGTGCTCGGTTCATTAGCAATCGCTCTGGGAGTAGCATTTTTCGAAAACGACATTACTAAGTCTAGTTACCAGTCCACTTGTTATAAGTTAGGGTCCTAAAACTCTACCAAATCACTGGTTTATATCGGCTAACTTCACTAATGGTTTTCACCTTATGCAATTTACCAATTGCCAAATTCGGTAAAAGTATTTCAGCCGTAACCCGCATGATGTCCTAGGATAATACCGGTAATTTTACTATTACTTTATTAAAGTTGAGATTATAAAAATTATTTCTTATGTCGAATGACTAGTTTTGATCCACAAACATCGTGTTAGTATTACTAGATGCTTCAAGATTACTTTTGTAGAGTTTAAGGATTTTTTTTTGATTTCTTTACGTATATTTTTATGTTTGCGTCTTACAATAATATGAACTGTTGTAAAGAAAAAATAAGATTAATTATTCACTAAACTATAAAAATGCTAATCAATAAAACGTACACAGCAACTTGAAAGTGACTGTGAATCTAAAATAACTTTAGTGGCAAGCTAACGAGTAATCAGAAAAGCTCTAGTAAAATCAAAATTACTGATTTACAGAGTAAGCTCAATGCTCGTTGTTTTATAAAACAGCAAAAGAAAAGATGCCTTAGTGAACGGCAAACAATTCCATTCGTTTGTTCCTCTCGTACTGAAATTCTTAATCATCTCTTGGTATCAAATTATCACCTCTTGAGATTAAATTTATTGTGGTGACAGCGTTTCATGTTCATATCCTGCCTCTCGTAGTTATTACATGACTCGCAGCTAAAGATAAATCCAATAAGAAAATGCATTAGTACCATAATTATATATACATATAGACGTCTATGTATTCGAGTACTTTTCAAAATGTACAAAGGAAATATTGAGAAAAAAAATGCACTATTATTCCTTCGAGATGAGCAGTAGTGATCATTTTGATTCTAAACTTTGACGTGTTGATACTCCAAATCACCACCTTCCATTTTGAAGTCGTCTTTCTTCTTAGTCCAACCGAACTTGGACTTCTTACTTCCAGATTTCCAAGTCAAGCTTACTATCCACACCGTAAACAAAACCATGAAACAACAAAAATAACACCAAAAATGTTCGTAAACGTGGCCTCTGATGATATCGCACAGTGAGTAATCGTAAACTTCGTCATCCAACACAAGTCCGTAGTTGAAATAACCCAATCCATACTGTA
Organism: Saccharomyces uvarum; assembly: GCA_947243795.1. Classification (NCBI taxonomy): domain Eukaryota; kingdom Fungi; phylum Ascomycota; class Saccharomycetes; order Saccharomycetales; family Saccharomycetaceae; genus Saccharomyces; species Saccharomyces uvarum. The sequence continues at coordinate 203,035 of OX365930.1, forward strand.
AGACGGGCTTGTACCCACCTTCATCGGTAAACGTGTTTGGGCTCAAAACAGTGCTTAAATCATTGGTCCCTTGAAACGCATGTTCTCTCAACAAGGAAGCATCAAACGGATCTGGGATCATCCTTGGCCGACGTACGTTATGGACCCTCTCACTAGCGATTACGCCTCAAATTTGCTATATGTTATCTTGTGACAAATATTTCGTATTAGTTCTTCTATAAACAAAAACAGCGGGAAAAAATGAAAAAAAAAACAACAGGAATGCAAAAAAACACTCGAGGAAGCGAATAATAAATAAATAAAAGATTATCATTTGGACTATAAATAGGTATACTGAGCTATTTAGTACAGTTAGTTGTTGCCCCAATAGGTGTAATCCTCGAGGAAAAAGTCATATAGCACCCACGACGGCCATATGGTGCACAGATGCCAAATAGCGTGGGCGTCGATCTGCCATTCGTAACTGAAAAAATCGAACAACTCCAGCGACATGGCCATCGTGGTAACCACAACAAGGGCCACGGGGACGCAACACAATTTAAACATCTGTCCCTTGAAACTGGAATATGCGGTATTCTTGAAGTCGCCCCTTTCCTTTTGCTTTCTTAGTGCCTTGTAGTTTTGACACGATAACAGTATCAACAGGATATACTGTAAAACGCCAAAGGAAATGTTGAACCTCATGTTGTATGTGTACGACCAATCCACGTAAAGTCTAAGGATGTGCAGGGCGAATATTGCCGCAACGGATCTGGTGAACACCTGTGCAATCTTAGGGTACAAATAAAGAGACGTAATTCTTGCAAATATCGCATGGAACCCTGTCAAAACGGTGGCACCTGCAAAGAAGTAATCCAGTTTCTCCGTTATGACCAAATCACGACAATGGAAGACCGAACTCGCAGTCCATGCCAACATCCCTGCAATCGTCACATAAAGATAGTTCCGGACTAATGTGCTTCTACTGCGTGCTCTTCTCTTGTCTCCAGTCTCACGTAGCATTTTAGAAAACTTCACAAATGCCTTGTAATGTGGGAAAAAGTTCCCTATACTGAAAATGGTGGAGAAGAACTCTTGGGTGCCCAACACTCTCAAAAACGGCCATTTACCGTGGAACTGGTAAACCTCTTCTTCCTCTTCAATCCTCCAACGGGTGATGATATGCTGGCACTGGTAATCACAATCAGAGATACAATCCCAGAGCAGCAAATCCGAATACAAAGCCGGTGTGTTGAAGAACTTGATGTCATGGAACATGTTGGTTTCTGGGTCGATATAGTTTATTTGCGAGTTCGGACATAGTCTGGCATATTCACAAGCGTAGGTGCAGTCTATGAACTCGTCTAAGTTGTCACCGGGGGAGCATACCACCAGGAAACAGCGGAGTAGTATGGCTACGGCCACGGCTAACCTCATCTTTGGTGTCACTCTTGTACTTTGTATGTGAAAGGGAATAGCTTGAAACACATGTTTGTTGCTCTTTTCCCTTCATTTTCCACTTAAGGCATCACAGTTGGGAAAAAAAAGCCAAATTTTTACGTAAACCAATGCAAAAATATAATAAATTAAAAAAAAAATGATGCTATAAAACCAGAAACAACTACAAGTTCTTTATAAAATCGCGTCTTTTCAATCGAATCTCACCGAGGGGCAAGGTGACATCGTTATTCCAGCCCCATAATTTCGAGCCGGAGTGAGGATCCTCGGTCATAGCGCCTTGCAAAGTGGCGTTGTACTCTTCCAGTTCCTTTGCGATCGCCTCCACGTTTAAACGAGGGAAAGTTTCGTCGTCGTATGGGTCATCGAGTTTATCAACACCGTTGTAAAGGATCTGATTGGGAGTGGAGGGCTTGAAAAACAAGGTTCTTCTGTGGAACACGTTGCGTGTGGACAGATACTCGATCTCCTGTGCGATCAGCTCAGGCTCGATGCCCTTGGACAACAACACTGCGGCGATTCCCGTGACGATTGGCGTCGACATGGAAGTGCCCGACAAAACCAGACTTTCGTTGTCATTCAAGTGCGACAGTGACTCGATTTCCACCCCAGGTGCGAAGATGTTCACGCAGGGCCCCCAATTGCTGAATTTGGCAATCGTGTCGATATGGTCGTCGAATGCTCCCACAGTGATAACGTTTTCTGCAGACGCAGGTGAAGCCCAATATGCATCCAGGTTGAAATTCCCCGCGGCAGCAACAAACACAATACCTTCTTCGATGGCCCCTTCAACGGCCATGTTTATTATGGGGCTTCTGAAACTGCCCAAACTTAGATTGGCCACGCATTTTTTACCTTGAGGGCGACTCACTTTCTTGCAGTGTTCCACGATGAACTCCAGCCCGCTCAGGACGTTGCTGGCCTCCCCGGACCCGTCTTTGCCCAGGACTTTGACCTCCACGAGGCTGACCTTCTTTGCCGCACCAAACGTCTTGGATCCGACAAGCCCGGCAACATGGGTGCCATGGCCGTTGTCATCGCCAAACCCCTCCTTTGTCAAGTCGACGCCGTGGATGACCCTGTCCTCGAATTCCGGATGCCCGGCGTGTATGCCCGTGTCCATGATGTAGGCGTTGACGCCCTGTCCTTGGTACTCGTCTTCGTAGTAGTAGTTGAACCAGCTCTTGTAGCGGTTTTTATCCTCCATGTCGAATGGCAGCTGGTAATGGCGCGAAATGCGCGCCAGGTGCCGTGGAGCATCCGCCTGGTACGTGACGTTCTGCGCCTCGTCGATGTCTTCGTACGCGTACTTGGCGGTCGTGTTGAACATGTAGTTCACTTCGTTCACTTCGTTCACTTCAGCATCACTCTCGGTGTCGAACGCCTCAAACTTGAAGTTGGGCACAATGTCGGCGATCAGGGGGCTTTTCTTCAGTTTGTTGACGAGGTTCTTGGACAGGTTCATGGTCACGCCGCGGAACGACCCGATGGAGAACTTCTTCTCAATCCGGTGGTCGATGAACTGTCGCCATGACCTGTTGGACGTGGACGTGAATTGCTGGAACGCGGTGGGGTTCTTGAACCTTACTAGGTACTCCTCGGCGAGGGCGAGGTTGGCCAGCAAAGAGATGACTATGCACAGGGGCTTCATGATTCGATGCCTTGCTTTTTGAGTGTCGAGAGGTGTGCTGAATGTTCCCAGTGACAACAATAATATAACTAACATAAAAAACAATTTGTGTCGTTTTCCTATTTGCACGACACCGAAAAGGCGTCAGAAAAGAAAGAAAGAAAAAAAGTAGTAGTATGTACGTACATATTGAGTGCTATATACAGGAAGAGGGGAGGGCGGCGCTCACGCTCACGCTCACGCTCACTTCTTTCTTCTCAGACTGGCCTCCAGGTCGCCCACGTCCAGCTTGGTGCCTCTGATGTAGTAGTGCTTGTTTCTCTGTCTGCTCGAGGTGTGGGGCCTTAGCAGGTCGATGCGCTCAATCAGCGGCGAGAACAGGGGCACCCTGATCTCGACCGCGGTCTTGGCGATCTGGTTCCGCAACAACAGCGAAGCGTCTTGCACCAGCTGCTTGCGGTCTACGGACAGTATGTACCCGACAAACGGGTCGTACGAGCACTTGGCGGAGTCGTACACGACCCGCACCACGTCCCCGGCCTTGAGCCGGTCCTTGTTCTTCTTGCTGACCAGCTTGCGTCTGGCCGCCACCGGGTCCAGCGTCTGCACCTCGGATTGGGCCACCCGTGCCATTATCTGCGCGGACCCTATGCGTTGCACGGGCGGGTATACGGGGATGGTTTTCCTATTAGTGGCGGGCACAATGTAGGTCCTGGCCCAGCGTGCCATCAATCTCGCGTTCCTGCTCCACATCGCGTTCTCTCTCTTGGTCTGAGCTGTCTGTCTATTGAAAGCAAAGATTCTTGTTCTTGTTCTATCTACTTTAACGAAAGAAAAAAAATATATATACCGATTAACGTGCGCGGGGTCACCGGGCGTCTTAAACAAGCGTGTTGTACATACGTATGTAAATGTATTTGAGAGTATTGTACAGAAGAAGATCGGGGTGCGTGTGCTAGAATCTGTGTCTTCTCTTCCGGCCCGTGAACTTGGAGTCCTTGGCGACCTTCCGCCCACGCCTCTTCATGAGCTCCTTCTTTCTGAGGATGAAGGTTTTGGCGGACTCCTTGTCCTTGCCGTTCTTCAAGCGCTGGCGCAGCTGGCGCGTCTGCTTAATGTTCTCCTCGTCCATGGTCACACCGTCCAGGTTGACCTGCTCCTCGCCCAGCGGCGGGGCGCCGCTGCTCAGTACCAGGTAGTACTTCTTATTCTTTTTGGACTCTGGGTCGTCCACCACCAGCCCGCCGCTGAAGCCCGCTACTTTGGCAGACTGCAGGATGTCGTCCACCTGGATGTCGTTCTTCGGGTAGAACTGGGCCACGAACTTACCACCTTTCTTCAGCGCGGCGTACAGCGTGTTGAAGAACCGCATCATCCGCTGTTTGGGGTCGTTGTACGAGGTGTCTGCGTTGCACAGCCACTGGATCGCACTGATGCTAATCGCCGCATCGAAGGACCCTGCCCGGAAGGGCACACCGGTACCCATGTCCTGCAGCATCAAGTCGCCCTCCAGCTCCCTGTCCAACCCGGTCGCCAGCATGCTGGGCGAGATGTCCAGTCCGCACCACACATGGTCGCCCTCCTGCGTCAGGATCTCCCCAGACAGCCCGGACCCACATCCGACGTCCAGCACAAAGCTGCACGGCTGCAAGTTCAGCAGCTCCAGCGCCCGCAGCGTCATTTTCGCCTGAATGTGCTGGACTCTGGTAGAGCCCGTGTACTTGTTAGCCTCGGTTTCATTGTAGAAGATCTCCGGCGGAGCCAAATCTTCAGGACGTGACATTCTTTATCTTGCAGTTCTCGACACTGTTCTCGACACTGTTCTCTTCCACAGCTCATCTTCTTCAACTTTTCTTTCGATGGCCTATAGTGAAAAAAAAAAAAAATAAAAAAATAGTGTGCTTTAAAAGACGGTACCCGGCATCGTCGGCCTCGTTTAGCGAACAATAGCACGCCAGGAGACCCTGGATGATATAAGAAGGACAGGTGGGCCAGGACTTGGGTCTCTGGCGGTGGCAACAGGCCAACGAAAGCACGCAAGAATGACGGAGGCTAAGGAGTTGTTGCAGGACGAGCGGTTTCTCAAGATCCAGGAGCTCAATTCCGCAGAGCCTAGCAAACGGCATTCGGTCACCTACGATAACGTAATCCTACCACAGGAGTCCGTGGAAGTTTCGCCACGGTCGTCCACCACGTCGCTGGAAGAGCTAGCGACGACCACGGAGAAGGGGGAGGAGAAGGGGAAGGAGAAGGAGGAGGAGCCTCCTGTGGACCCCCGCATGCAGAAGTACCTCTCGCACCTGAAGAGCAAGTCGCGCACCAGGGTTCACCGCAAGGACGCCAGCAAGTACGTGTCGTTCTTCGGGGACGTGAGCTTCGACCCGCGGCCCACGCTCCTGGACAGCGCTGTCAACGTGCCCTTCCAGACCACGTTCAAGGGCCCCGTCCTGGAGAAGCAGCTGAAGGACCTGCAGCAGACCAAGGCCAAGATCGAAGCCAAGATCGAGAGCAAGAAGGGCGAGGTCGCTGGTGCCGCACCAGGCAAGAAGCTCGAGTTGAACTTCTCGGGCCTCTACGTGTTCGCATGGATGTTCATGGGGTGGATCGCCTTCCGCAGCTGCATGGACTACTACGCCTCGCACGAGGGCGGGTTCGCCAGCATGGAGATCGTGCAGTACATGACGTCCGACCTGTTCACCATCGCGCTGCTCGACCTGGCGCTGTTCCTGTCCACTTTCTTCGTCGTGTTCGTGCACTGGCTCGTCAAACGGCGGGTGATCCGGTGGAAATGGACCGGGTTCGTCGCTGTCAGCTTCTTCGAGCTGTGCTTCATCCCCGTGTCCTTCCCCGTGTACGTGTACTACTTCGATTTCAGCTGGGTCACCAGGATCTTCCTGTTCCTGCATTCGGTCGTGCTGCTCATGAAAACCCACTCGTTTGCCTTCTACAACGGGTATCTCTGGGACATCAAGAACGAGCTGGAATTCTCTTCAAACAAACTAAGCAAGTTCAAAGAATCGCTGTCCCCCGAGACCAAAGACATCCTGCAGAAAAGCTGCGATTTCTGTCTTTTCGAACTCAACTACCAGACCAAGGACAACGACTTCCCCAACAACATCAGCTGCAGCAACTACTTCATGTTCTGCATGTTCCCCGTGCTCGTGTACCAGATCAACTACCCGCGCACCGCGAACATCAGATGGAGGTACGTCCTCGAGAAGTTCTGCGCCATCATGGGCACCATCTTCCTCATGATGGTCACCGCGCAGATCTTCATGCACCCGGTCGCCATGCGCTGCATCGAGTACCACGACACACCCTCCTTCGGCGGTTGGTTCCCCGCGGTCAAGCAGTGGCTCTTCCTCCTCTTCGACATGATCCCGGGCTTCAGTGTCCTGTACATGCTGACCTTCTACATGATCTGGGACGCCTTGCTGAATTGCGTCGCAGAACTCACCAGGTTCGCAGACAGGTACTTCTACGGTGACTGGTGGAACTGTGTTTCCTTCGAAGAGTTCAGCAGAATCTGGAACGTCCCCGTGCACAAATTCCTGCTAAGACACGTCTACCACAGCTCCATGGGCGCGCTGCACTTCAGCAAGTCCCAGGCCACCCTGTTCACTTTCTTATTGAGCGCCGTGTTCCACGAAATCGCCATGTTCGCCATCTTCAAGGAGGTCAGGGGATACCTGTTCCTGTTCCAATTGTCGCAGTTTGCCTGGACCGCCCTGAGCAACACCAAGTTCCTGCGCTCTAGACCGCAGTTGTCCAACGTCGTTTTCACGTTTGGTGTCTGCACAGGCCCCAGCATGATCATGACGCTGTATCTGACTTTGTGAACACCCACTGTGAGCCCGCGCACTCCCCTGATAGAGATACAACTGAACGAGCACCCGCTCCAGCCGTGGCCCAAGAACTATATACATAAACTACCTATATAATTGCTACATTATAAAACGGTATTATTCTTCTTCTTTCCCCCGCGGGTAATGCCATCTAATTTTTGCCAAAAATTTTCGATGCCATGTAGTAAGTAGTACTACTACAAAGAACAAACTACTAGAACAAGAAAGGGCCTGAGGAGCTGAAAATCGACGGGTTTAGCCAGTGCAACGACAGAATGAACGCTAATATATGGGTGGCTGCCTCCGATGGCAATGTGGAACGTGTGGAGAGCATTCTCCGCGAGAGCAACGGTGCCATGACGCCGCAATCCAAGGACGTCAACGGGTACACGCCAATGCACGCGGCCGCTGCATATGGCCACGCAGACCTGCTGAAGAAGCTGTGCAGCGTGTACAACGGCGACATCAACGTGCTCGACAACGATGGCGACACTCCGCTGCACCACGTGGAGGATGTGGCCACTGCCAGGCTGATCGTGGAAGAGCTGGGCGGAAATGTTACAATAAGGAACGCAGAGGGCCAGACGCCGTACGACTCGTTCGTGGAGAACGGGGAGGACGGTGAGCTCATAGAGTATATGAGGATCAAGTCCGGCGTGGCCGACACCCCCAGCGTGGACGGCTCGCAGGGCGAGGGCATCGTCAACAGCCAGTTGCTGGCGCAGTTCAAGGACAACGTGCGCTACACCCTGGAGAACGACCCAGAGGACGGTGCCGACGAGGCTACTTTGCAACGCAGGAGGCAACTGGAGCAGATCATCACAGGCGACAACGCCGAGGAAGAGCTCGAAAGATATATCCGCACCATGGTTAGGGAACAGATGCTGGGCCAGGGCTCCACGGAGCATGGTGAGGAAGAACCGGACTCTAAGAGAAGAAGATAGCCACGTCGCACCTCTCCTTATGTAGTTTTTCCCCCCCCTATGTATCTCTCTTTTGTACATTATCCATGTTTAGTTAGTTAAAATTTCACCGCGTTGGAAAATTAGAGAAAAATTGTGGAATTTCGAAACTGTTTCTAGTGAAGATATCAACAACTTAGCATCACGGCACAGAGCAAGTCACCACAGTAAAGCGTCTTGTAATGTTGGAACAAACGAACCCGGTCCCCGTGACATACCCGACGGATGCCTACATCCCCACGTATCTGCCCGATGACAAGGTCTTCAACCTGCCAGATTTAAAAAAGCTGATAGAAATGGATTCCAGACTGGACCTGTATCTGACAAGAAGAAAGCTGGACACCTCGATCAATTTGCCCACCAACAACACAACCAAGGACCATGCCCCCAACAGAGAGACGCTGAGGATTTTCGTTTACAACACCACACAAAACCAGCCCCACAGCGACGCTGATGGCTCGGCAGACCCAAGCAAGGCTACGTGGACGTTGAGAATAGAAGGTAAGCTACTACACGAAGCCTCGGACAAGAGCCACCCATTTAGCGAGTTTCTGGAGGGGATTGCCATTGATTTCAAAAAACTCAAGACGTTGAGCAAGAAAAGGAAACGCGACTCCTCGTTAAGCCTTCCTTTGAACCTGCAGCAGGCCGAGGACGACTACGCAAATACTTCCGTGGGCGATGAAGACGACGATGACGACGACGACGAAGAATCAAAGGAGGAGATCGTGGATGCCCTGGAGTGGAACTACGATGAAAACAACGTCGTGGAGTTCGACGGTATTGATGTCAAGAGACAGGGCAAGGAGGAGTTGAAGTGCAGTATTACCATTCAGTTGAAGGGCGTGGACGGCAGTAAAGTGCAGTACGCGCCCGACTTGGCTACGCTGATTGGGATGCAGACTGGGTCGGTCAATGACGCGGTCTATTCAATCTACAAGTACATCTTGATGAACAATTTATTCGTCACAGAACAGACCAAGTCCCAAGACGACGCCAACGACATCGAAAATAACAATGAGAACAACATCAGTGACGACGACGACGAAGACGAAGACGAGTCTCAAGATAGGCCCGAACTGGGTGAAGTGAAGCTAGACTCGCTTCTGCAAAGGGTATTGGATACCAAGGCCATGCACGTTCCCTTGATGAGTGTCGTGGAAAGCATAAACAGCCTCGTCTTGCCCCTACCGCCCATCAAACTGGACTACACGATCGACGTCTCCAAGGACACCACGTACGGTGCCACAACGTTGGATGTAGACGTATCGCACATCCTCCAATCTCAATCACAACCACAAGATGCAAAAGAAGATAGCCACGCCGACGACACGGCCAAGCTACGTGAAATCACCAAGCTCGCTCTACAGCTGAATTCTAGTGCCCAAAAGTACCAATTCTTCAACGAATTGTCGCTGCACCCAAGAGAAACGCTGACCCAGTATCTGTGGTCTTCCAAGCAAAACGAACTGGTGCTTCAGGGCGACCAGTACTTCAACGAAGACGCCGCAAGAACCAGCGACATGTACAGCAACAACGAGGACGACAGAGCACTGATGGGCAACATTTCCGTGCTCTACTCTCAGGGAAGACTATAATACAGCTTATTCCTCTGTCGCACCACACCTCGTGCTAAACGACCGCCAAACAAAAGAGTCATTACTATGAGAAAAAATGAAAAATTTTCGAATTTTCGACAAGTGTATAGTCATTTCCATTCAAATGTACACACGTTTTTAAAAACTATCTACTATATATTTCACCTTCTCTCTAAATTTTGTATTATAACAACAATATTTGTTCATAGACGGTAAAAATTCCCACGAAAATGCCAACTGACTCTCAAGTTTACAGATCTACCAGATCAAGCTCGCCAAAGACCTTCTCTTTTGAAGATGCCATCATTCAAGGTTTGGCCACTGACGGTGGTCTTTTCATCCCACCAACCATCCCTCAAGTCGACCAGGCTACTCTTTTCAATGAATGGTCAAAGCTTTCCTTCCAAGAGTTGGCTTTCGAAATCATGAGACTTTACATTGACCAAACCGAAATTCCAGATGCTGATCTACAAAGCTTGATCAAAAGATCTTACTCCACCTTCCGTTCCGATAAAGTTACACCTCTAGTTCAGAACGTCACCGGTGACAAGGAAAACTTGCATGTCCTAGAGTTATTCCACGGTCCAACCTACGCTTTCAAGGATGTTGCCTTGCAATTTGTCGGTAACCTTTTCGAATATTTCCTACAAAGAACCAATGCCAACTTGCCCGAAGACAAGAAGAAGCAAATCACTGTTGTCGGTGCCACCTCTGGTGACACTGGTTCCGCAGCTATCTACGGTTTGAGAGGCAAAAAGGACGTCTCAGTTTTCATCTTGTATCCAACTGGTAGAATCTCTCCAATCCAAGAAGAACAAATGACCACTGTCCCAGATGAAAACGTCCAAACTTTGTCTGTCACCGGTACTTTTGACAACTGTCAAGACATCGTTAAGGCTATCTTTGGTGACAAAGAATTTAACTCCAAACACAACGTCGGTGCCGTGAACTCCATCAACTGGGCAAGAATCTTGGCTCAAATGACCTACTACTTCTATTCCTTTTTCCAAGCTACCAACGGTAAGGATTCCAAGAAGGTCAAATTCGTCGTCCCAAGTGGTAACTTTGGTGATATCTTGGCAGGTTACTTCGCCAAGAAGATGGGTTTGCCAATTGAAAAACTAGCCATTGCTACCAACGAAAACGACATCTTGGACAGATTTTTGAAATCTGGGCTATACGAAAGATCCGACAAAGTCGCTGCCACTCTATCTCCAGCCATGGATATTCTAATCTCATCGAACTTCGAAAGACTATTGTGGTATTTAGCTCGCGAATATGTGGCTAATAACGATGACTTAAAAGCAGGTGAAACTGTTAACAACTGGTTCCAAGAATTGAAGACCAATGGTAAGTTCCAAGTCGACAAATCCATCATCGAAGGTGCAGCAAAGGATTTCACATCTGAAAGAGTCTCTAACGAAGAAACCTCTGAAACAATCAAGGACATCTATCAAGCCTCTGTAAATCCAAAACACTACATCTTGGACCCTCATACAGCCGTCGGTGTTTGCGCCACAAAAAGATTGATCGCAAAAGACAACGACAAATCCATTCAATATATCTCTTTATCTACCGCTCATCCAGCTAAATTCGCTGATGCTGTTAACAATGCATTATCTGGATTTTCTAACTATTCATTCGAAAAGGATGTTTTACCTGAAGATTTGAGGAAATTATCCACACTAAAGAAGAAATTGAAATTCGTTGAAAGAGCCGATGTCGAATTAGTCAAGAACGCTATTGAAGAAGAACTTGCTAAAATGAACTTATGAAATTGTTCTTTGTCATGAATATATTTTATATAATATAGAAATCTATAATCAATAAAAAATATTAAGTACGATAATCATTAATGTAAGCCAAAGGAAAAAAAAGATACAATTATAAAGATCATTATCAATCTTCGTCTACGCTAACAATCTCAGAAATTTCATTATCAGAATCTTCTTTTTTGGATACTAATCTTACTTTTCCGCCCTTTTCTACTGAAATTTCAAACCCTGCTTTACTTAATGCATCGTCCTGAACAACGTCTTGTGCCTCCATTTGTTTGACAAATTCTTGGTTTTTGGCATTATTCCTCAACAAAAACTTTATGCAAATGATAGACCTTTCCTTTATGAATGGATCATTATCGTCAATGACGCAGTTGGAAAGAATTAACGCAAGTCCACCCAATTCTCTTATTTGATCTTGAATTTCAGGATGTGCATATACTAACGACGCCAGTATTTCAACTATAACTAACTTACAGTTGGGAAAATTATCGGCCCTAATGAAGAACGAATTGGCATTAACACGGTTGTAGATCAATAATCGATCCTCGATTTTATTACCTTGGCAATCTGTGATTTTAATATCATCCACTTTTTCACTACTTCCCTTAAAGAAATTGATCCTCAGCAGGTTTTTTTGGAACGTATCCAGCAACGAAATTAACGTTTTCACACATTTGTATGATATCAAAAACTGTCTAACATGATCGAATTTACACAAATCGGAAATGATGTCCAAACAGGATAGTAATGTGGAATGTAATTGGATAGCAACTGATGGAGTATAATCGTTGACACCTTTCTTGAAAAAGGCAGGAATATCATTAGCTGCAAGGCGTTGTAAAATGGGATAGCACCACGACATAATAGCCGTCAATTCATATTTATTCCAATCTTCTTTACTCGTTACAATCAATTGTAATATTTGCAACAGTTTGGCAAAATTTTCCGGTTCCCTATCTTCAAACCCTTGTAGGTATTTACCAAAGGATGCGGTCGTTAGGCTTTTACTGATGCAGTCCAAAACAGATAAATCAATAGACGTTATTTTCAATTTTGAATCGTCTAGATAGTCCCTACCGTTTTCAACTACAAAGGAATCTTCTTGATCTTGGATAAATTTGGTGGTGATGATATGAAAAAAGACCCTATCTCTTAGGCAATAGTAGTCATCTTGAGTCGTATCATTATCTCTAAAGAACTCATTGGAAAATGCGTCGTTATTGAGATACGTTTTGAAAAGAAAGAGATATGGCAACCAAAAATGTTCCTCTTCTTTATCCTCTTCAAAAGTCATCCCATAGGGATATTGAAAAAAATGCAAAAGCGCTGGGAAAGTAGTCATATCTACTGTGGAGTAGTTTTGTTGCATGTTGTAAACACATGTTAAGCATGCGATGTATAAGTGCTTCACTAAAGGAGTATCAACTACATACTCACCGGTTATGTGTAGAAAACCACTTATTACGAGGTTTTGCAGTAGAAGCTTTTGGGGTATTTCTTGGTTTTCTGCAGCAAGGTTTCTCATCAATAACACAAGGCCTCTCATTGTCCTCGTATAACATATTGAGCTATCTTCATTCAAAGATACCGGTAACAGCATTCCTTCCAATGTGTCCCTTAAACGTTCCCAAAAAGGCTGGGAATCGGCCATCAATTTCCTATGGTCTTCTTCATTAAACGTCCTTTGAAAGACTCCATTCAGATTCTCGACGATAGGCCCATAGTGCTCAACGCAACCTGGGTCATTCTTCATTGTTGCATCGATTAAATCAAATAGTTTATACTCATCTGAAAAAATTCCTGTTGGCGTCATTATACTATTGTTTTCTGTTGTTAATACAACGATACTATGATGTGATGTTATTTATTATGCTGGGTTAAAGACAAAAGAATAGTTGGAAAATTTGTGTCAATGTTTTCCCTCATCCCATCGATTTTCCACTTTTTCCTTTTCCAATTTTTCGCCAGAGCGATGAGCACCTTACATATCAAAATGAAAAACCTCATGCCAAGCAAAGGACTTTTTAACAGCAGCCCAAACACTAGGTTGTTCACATGACGGTGGATGTCACGGTTTGAAAGGACAAACAGGGTAGAATCGATTTGGATAAATTTTTCGATGATATTTTTATTATTTAAAATACAAATGTAATGCTTTATATAGTTCTATATTGGGGGGATATGTTAAAAGTATATGTTTGAGTGTGCATGAATAAAAGATGGTTCAATTGTTCAATGAAGCTCATTCTTGTCTTCTTCTTCATCACTGGAATCGTTTTCGTTGGACAAAGGCAATTTGGTATCCTTGCTATTAAAACCAATCCAGCCTTCTTCGTCGTCAGATTCCATGGCCACATCGTCTTCCTCTATATTTTCCTCTAGGTCATCTTCCAGAAGAACCTCGTCATCATCAGCGCCGTCGTCTTCAACGGATCCGTCAGTCGAAGTCAAGAATCTGTAGGAGTACTTATTATCAGTTGCGGTATTAACCACATCCTTAGCCACCCTACCGATAAATCTCTGTATCGACCTCATAGCGGTAGAGAAAAGATACTTGTGCTCATTCATGTAACTACCGTTTGCAGATAACAAGGCTTTGATCCAAATGAGATTAAACTCGATATGTTGTGAATCCATAGCAAAATCACCGATGAATTTGAGTATTCTTGGTAAATATACGACAGGGATATTGCTTGCTACCAGTGGGATTTCTTTAATTGGTATAGACTCATAAATCTTATTGATCAAATATTCTTCATTCAATCTGAATGCCATTACCAAGGCATTTAGATACTGCTTTTCTCGTAGCGCCTCTACTGTGGCAAGTGGGGTGACATCCACATCCAGGTCAAATGGATCAAATAATATTGTGTCATTGGTGGAATATATTAACAAACCTTCTGTGGAGGCGGCGGCAAACGCACTTGCTGTTGGAGAGAATTGGACAGAAGTAACTCTGATCTCGGGCTTCATGTTCCTAGTTGATAGATCACCGCCTCTTTTAGTGCCTGGAAGGGAATTATCAATACGATCCTCCAAATCCGAATTTTCACCTGCATCATCGATCAAATCCAACGAACCTGCTTCAGTCATTTTCTTACTGTTCAAGAACTCCAAGGTACCGTTCAAAGCCATATTTCTGGACACGACGAATCTTTTCAATAGCACTTCATTTGGAACGTCGTACAAACAGATGGAGTTGTTGTTACCACCAGCCACAATGGCCATCCCGTCGAAACTGTAGTGGATTGTGGTGAAAAATTTGGATCTTTCGGAATTCTTGGCTGTGAATCTATCTTCATTGAATCTACCAGAGATGATATCCTTTCTACAGTCGATATTGCCCACCTGTTTGGCATCTTCGATATTAAAGATTGAGATTTGACCCTTCAAAGTGGAAACCGCCACTTCCTTCCCGTCCGGTCTCATAGACAGGGCCAAAACGTCAGAATAAACTTCCAAAGGTTCCACTTGTTGACTTCTGCCAAAGATTGACCAAATTCTAATTGTTTTATCCCAGGATGCAGACGCTAGAACACTGTTCTCCTGACTAAAGGAAAGACACGAAACGGGGCCCTCGTGGCCGGATAGCGCATCTAGCAATTGACCGGTTTGCACGGACCAAACGTGAATATCGAAATTATCCAAAGACCCTGCACAGACGACTTCACCGGATGGATCCACCGCCAAACAATTGAATTGGATTCTTTCTGTACCGGTGAAAGTCCTGAAATTACGATATCTAATTAAGTCCCAGGCTCTCACGGTACCATCCATGGACGAGGAAAACATGACCTGGCCCCTCTTGGCAAACTGTACCGCGGTGACCGAGGAGGTATGTTCTTCGAAAGTGGCCAAACAAAACCCGGAGGTGACGTCCCAGACCTTGATCTTCCCGTCATCGGATGCCGTCACCACGCGTGAACCGTCTGGAGAGTATGCCAGACTGTTTGTGGAATCGAAATGGCCCTGTTGTTTCAGAATGTAGGACTCCGACTGCCATTCGTAGACAAGCAGTTGGCCCAGCTTGCTGGAACCGAATGCCAACCATTCACCAGTGTTATTCACAGTGACGGTATTAACCGGGTTTTGCCCCATGGACAGTTGCTGGATCAAAGTGAACTCGGGCAAGTCGTAGAGACGGAACTCCCCGCTGGTGAACCCGACCACTAGCAATCTTGTGGCTGGATGGAACGTGACACATTTTACCTTGGACTGGTTTGCGTAGAAAAAATGCTTATTTGTGATTCTCCAACTGTATTTCGAGATGTCGTCTTGCTCGTTGTCGCTTCCGTCGTCATCGTCATCATCATCGCTGGGCTTCTTGGTGAATTCCCAGACAAACACAGCACCGTCTTTGCTCACGGTGTATATCTTTTCCTGGTCATGGCTGAAGAAGGCCCCCATGACGTAGTCTCTGTGGCCGTTGAAGGTGGTTGCCGCGAGGTCCGTCTCCTCTGAGTTCACGGACCATATCTTGGCACTTAGATCCTTGGACGTGGTGAGGAGGAACCTTGAGTCCTGCGACCACGTCAAAGAGATGATATCTTGGAAGTGTCCCGCATGCACTCTGTAGCGGACAAAGGGAGCGAACTGCCTGTCCTTGTTGACGTCTGGGGTCTTCCAGATCTGCAAGAACCTGCCCGAGGCCAGTGCGAAGAGCTTCCCATCCGGGCTGAACTTCACAGCGGAGCATTTTTCTTTGAAGTTGAAATGGTGGAGCACGTTGCGGGCCTTGAAGTTGACGAGGATTGCGCGGCCATCCTCGTCGACGGAGAGCAGCAACGTTCCTTGCTTGCTCAGGTCCACGGCCGCGATATTCTTGCGGTGCTCGTATTCGAAAGTGAACGACTTGTTGTTGATCAGGTCAAACACGCTGACCCTATTACCTACGGGCGAGAGCAGCTGCTTGCCGTCATCGGAGAAGACTATGTTGCCTTGTCTGTAGACCGTCCCTAGAAGGTTCGAGAACTTGAAGTCGGATTTCATCAGGGTGCGGTGCGATGCGGTGTGTGGTCTGCTGCTTGTGTATCAAACCGAGTTGCTACTACACTACTACATATATGTATAACTATTTGAAACTTTTTTTCAGCTCATCGCAAAATTTTTCAAAAAAATTTCAAAAGGGCCCGTCGCATGTGATCAGGATAGCAGAGCCATGTAGCTACTACTACTTCTCGAACCCGGCCCTGACGACAGCCTCTCTGGCGGTGGAGTTGATGTGCTTGAACCGGTCCGGCCCGATGTGGGCACCGCCGAACCACCTGGCTACCACAACGATCACGTCCCACACGTCCATGATGGTGATGAGGTGGAGCATCCGCGACCCGGCGGCCGTCTCGCCGTCGTCGTCGGAGTCCTGGTACGTGGCTGCAGAGCCGTCCTGCCTGATGCGCCATGCGCTCATGACGTGGTTGGCCTTGCGCATCTTGGAGTCGGTCTTGAGCAGGTCGAGCATGGCGAACGCCTGCTCTTCGGACGCAGCGTGCGCCGCAAAGGCCATGAAGGTGGAGCCTCTGTCGGAGATGGGGTCCGAGGCGGTCCAGCCCTCGAACGGGTCCGTGGGGATGTCGTCTAGCTGGACGGGTTCTGTATCCTCCTCGGGCTCGACGTACAGCACACCGTCCAGCTCTGTGAGGAAGTCGAACAGGCACACGGACCCGCGATGGAACACCGAGTCCATGACCTCTTGGAACAGGTGCTGCAGGTACTTGGTGTCGTAGAGGTCGCGCTTGGCGACCGACGTGCACACCGCGACCTCGATGACGTTGGGGGGCTCTGTGGACGGGTAGTTTGCCGGGAAGGAGATCTGCAGAACCATGTACTCGTGCTGCGGCACCTTGACGACGATGATGCTGCCGTCCTCCTGCTTCCTGGAGAGCAGGTCCGGGTAGATGGCCTCGACGGCCTCCAGTTCTTCGATCAGCTGGTCGTGATCGTCGTCCATTGCTGCTTTCTTGCTTTTTTTTTTTTGCCGTTGTCATACATATGCATATATATATATATATGTATATTGCTGCACAAGACGCACTTTTCAGCGTTTTTTTTCACCGAAAGAGAGAGAGAGAGAGAGAACAGTAGCATCAGCAGCAGTAGCAGCAGCAGGGAACATGATGCAGTTTGAAAGGGACAAGGAAGAGGGCAATGAGCGGTACAAGCAGGGCCTATACCGCGACGCTGTAGGGTGCTACGACCGGCTGATCGCAGCGCAGCCGCAGAACCCGGTGGGGCAAAGCAACAAGGCCATGGCGCTGATCAAGCTGGGCGAGCATGCGCAGGCCATCGAGGCGTGTCAGCAGGGGCTGCAGCTAGCGGCGGCGCCGCAGCACGCAGCCTTAAGGGCCAAGCTGCTCTACCGCCTGCAACTGGCGCAGGCGGCTGTGGCCCCACTGCACATCCCCGTCGTGGAGGTCGACGAGCTCCCCGCGGGCTTCGACCAGTCCTAGCACCCGCACAGTCTTTATAGTTAGTCTTCTTTACATATTGTTTATTTATATTTATCTTTAAATCTGAACCTTTAAAGCGCGCCACACCAAGCAAGAAAAAGAAGAAGAACAGCAACTACAAAAAAAACAAAACATAGCGTTGCAATCTGACGGATTGATTATATTGAATTATTCACTGCACAGGGCAGCCTACCGCTATGCGGAATACCCGCATGTACTAACGGTAATTTCTTATAAATAGTGACGTCTAATTAGATCGAACGCCTGTTCTCTTCACACCCACAGTAAAAACGGTATATACAAATGTAAATACTCCTCGTGCAAACAACCAAAGTTCATGGTGATATGGTAATAGGATCAACAAGCGAAAATATATAAAATGAAGAACAGAAAAAGTTACTGATTCCCTTTTGTTACTTCAAATATCTAGCACAACTTATATACGCAATATTATAACATAAAACAATGGAATCCCAAAAATTATCATCCAATTTCCAATTTCATTCAACAGTGATAAGCAGTTCAGAACATTGATCTTTATTCTTTTCTTTACTTAATACCGGATTCAGTTATCCCCCCTTATGAGTAAATCATTACTAATATCTTTTTCAGCCTTGTATCATATAGAACAGGTGAAGACCTCGCAAAAACCCTCGGATTAGCCGCCGAGGCGCAGGCCGCTTTGCCACCGGTGCTTCCGCGGATATATTTCGCTTTCCCGCGGAGCCCGCGCGTCTTTTCACTCCCGTTTTTACCGGCTCATTGCAAGCTGGTTTGGTTATAAGGGGATTTGTCGGCGGTTGAAGCTTTACAACTGCAATTGCACTCGCAAGTCCGTGTTGTATCGCAAGCCAGACTCTACGACTGCAGCGAGTGCAAGCGTAAAATACCCCTCCCTATTCTTAGCAGACACTGACGCCGATGGTGCGTTTCGTTTCGATATTAAGCCTTCTGAGCTGCGCGGCGGCTCTTACCACAGCGCACATGGACATGGACATGGATGCGCCTGCAACCACGCTCCTGGACGTGTCCGCCACTGCAACCTTGGTTCCCGTGCCGCACGAGCCCAAGCATGTGCACGGTGTCCCCATCCTGCAGTGGCCCTCGCTCACCCCCGCCGAAAGACTGTACTGGCAGAACTATAACACCACCACCTACTTCACCACGCGCGAGGGCAGCCGTGCTGCCCTGCGCTACCACGCTACCACGCTGCTGCTGCTTGCGTTCGTGCTCTACCCGCTGTCGCTGGCGCTCAGCGCCGCCAGCTCCCGGTGGTATCTGCCCTTGCTCTTCGCCAACCTGTGCGTGGGCGCCTCCTCCGTGGCAGCGCTTTCCCTGTTCAAAATAACCTTCCCTGCGGACGACTTGTACCCACACAACATCTACGGCACGACCTCCGCGGTCCTTATCGCTTTGATGCTCGTCCACTTCTTTGCCGCCGTGCTCGCCGTGCCCGTTTCGCCAGAGTCGCTTAACGACTACCATCCCGTTGATGCCATCCCGCTGGACGACCTGGAGTCCACGCCCGTCATGGTGGTTCACAGCGCACGCGGGTCGCCAAGCCCCTCCTCCAACAGAGACACTCTGTGTTCGCTCTCGTCCGGCACCAACCACAAGCGCGACCACTTGCGCGACAATGACGATGATTACGACGACGACGACGACGACGACGACTCCGCCGACGCCGACATCACTGCCGTCGAGGCCCCGCCACTAGCCCCACAAGACGTGCCCGTGTTCAACATCCTGTTCGCCTGCGCCAGGTACCAGGCGCTAGCCCGCCGGCTATCGCGCCCCGCCCTTACGGTCTTCCACCTGCTCAACTACCCGCTGTTACTGTACGTATTCGCAGATGTGGTCGTCGGCTTTGCCGTGGGCAACCTGCTTGGTAAGGGCATCCGCATCTTCAATCTCTTGGCGCACTGGATCAAGGGCGGCGTGTTCTTCACGCTGGGCGTAGTCTCGCTCGCGCGCTACTGCGGGTTCGGCGCCAAGTACGGCTGGGCGTGGAACAGGGTCTGCTTCACCGCACAGCTCTCGAAGGAGCGGTCGTCCAACCTCCTGTTCCGCTTCGCCCCCGCGGGCACCATCACCATGGAGGGCATCGAGTCGTTCCTCATCTTCTTCTACGGGTCCACGAACGTCTTTCTGGAACACCTGGCGGGCAGCGGCGGCGCGTGGACCGCCAAGGACCTGCAGCACGTCTCCATCGCGTTCATGTTCATTGGCACCGGGCTGTGCGGGCTGCTCACAGAGTACAAGCTCAACCACTGGCGACTCGAGCACGCCCGCGGCCATTCGCACGCAGACTTGGTCGCCGCTACGCCCGGCTACTCCCCGAACCCGTTCCCCGCCTTCACCATCTTCTGGACGGGCATCCTCATGTCCCAGCACGCGCAGGCCTCCGAGACCTCCACCACCATCCACATGCAGTGGGGGTACCTGCTGTCCTACGGGTCCTTCTTCCGCCTGCTCACGTACTTGATCCTGTTCCTGGTGCCCAGCGCCCGCCGCGGCACCGCGTCCAAGCCCTTCACAGAGCTCATCACCTCCTTCTGCCTGTTCTGCGGTGGACTCGTGTTCATGGAGTCCACCGACCAGAGCATCGACGCCATGGAGTACAGGGGCCTCACCCCCATGTTCACGTTTAACCTCAGCGTGGGCTTCGTCTCGCTGCTGATGGCCTGGGAGATGATCCTATTTATTTGGAAGGACTGGCTGGTCAAAAAAAGGAAGACCAGCCTTTGATCGGCCGCAATGGGCCACCTA
This sequence comes from Saccharomyces uvarum, assembly GCA_947243795.1. Lineage (NCBI taxonomy): Eukaryota > Fungi > Ascomycota > Saccharomycetes > Saccharomycetales > Saccharomycetaceae > Saccharomyces > Saccharomyces uvarum. The sequence continues at coordinate 223,503 of OX365930.1, forward strand.
ATTTCTAATGCATGCTATTCGTGCTCTGCTTCAGTCACACTTCCCTAATTATTAATCACACAAGGCAGCTAGCTGTATTTACATCAAAATCTATAAAATAAACAAATACATAAATAAACAGAACGCAAACCGTCCTCAAACCAAACTGCAGATACGCACAATGTCGGAATAGGTGATCTCGGTATAAATTTGTTGGAACAAGATTCAACTATCGTCCATCTATTACTAATATATACGGTGTTAAAAGATGACATAAATTACAAGACTCAAACTATCATCGAAATTAATGGAGGCTGATGCGCAAGGACTGAGTGAATTTATATAAAAAGAGGAACAGAATCAGTTATAATATTATGCAAAATTGCAGATTCCCTTTCGTGGATTCCTAAATCCATGAGGAGAATCTCTAGTATAATCCATTGTTGTAATATAAATCAACTATCATCTACTAACTAGTATTTACGTTACTAGTATATTATCATATACGGTGTTAGAAGATGACGCAAATGATGAGAAATAGTCATCGAAATTAGTGGAAGCTGAAACGCAAGGATTGATAATGTAGTAGGATCAATGAATGATAACATATAAAACGATGATAATAATATCTATAGAATTGTGTAGAATTGCAGATTCCCTTTTATGGATTCCTAAATCCCTGAGGAGAACTTCTAGTATATCTACATACCTAATATTATTGCCTTATAAAAAATGGAATCCCAACAATTACATCAAAATCCACACTTCTCTCATCCATATACGTAATATTATAACATTAAGAAACAATGGAATCCCAAAGATCATCATACAACTTTAATGGTCAATATATTCCGACACTATAAAACACTTCCACTTCTCAACCCCCTTTGTCGTTTTGATATGTTCCTTTGCTCAGGCAGAAAGTTCAAATCGAAATGGCACTATGGCCGAGTGGTTAAGGCGAGAGACTCGAATCAAATAAAAAGTTCGGCTATCTCTTGGGCTCTGCCCGCGCTGGTTCAAATCCTGCTGGTGTCGTTTTATTTTTTGGTGTTTGTTGCCACAACACAACCACTCGTCGCACAGAAACCACGTATAAGCGCACTCAGTTCAACAAGAGTCATGGTGTGTGCCATGCGTGATAAGCACTCCAGCGGTTGTGTTGCATTAGCTGTTCGCATCAAGTGTTTATCGCTCTCCACGGAAAGTGAAAAATTTTGATAAAAAGAACTTAAAGGTACATCAACACCGTCAACGAGCAACGCCATATATATCCAAGATCACTGACGGCAACCGCACACAAGCCCCAACGAACCATGCCACGTGTCAAGACAAGAAGAACAAAGCCTGCCCCTGACGGCTTCGACAAAATCAAGCCGACTCTGACGGATTTCGAGCTCCAGCTGCGAGATGCGCAGCGGGACAGCACCTCCAAGCTCGCCGCCAAGTCCTCCGAGCAGCTCTGGGAGATTCTACAGATCCACCACCAGCGCTCTAGATACGTATATACTCTGTACTACAAGAGGAAGGCCATCTCCAAGGACCTTTACGACTGGCTGGTGAAGGAGAAGTACGCGGACAAGCTGCTCATTGCTAAGTGGCGAAAGACGGGCTACGAGAAGCTGTGCTGCTTGCGCTGCATCCAGAAGAACGAGACCAACAACGGCAGCACCTGCATCTGCAGGGTGCCCCGTGCGCAGCTGGAACACGAAGCACAGAAGAAGGACATGCAGATTTCTTTCCACGAGTGCGTCCATTGCGGTTGCAGAGGATGCGCCAGCACAGACTAATTACTACATGCACGTTTCGGTATTGTCTACTCACGCGATCACCCACTGCTATTACTGTTCAAATTAGGCTTTAAAGGCGAAAATCGTCGAAAATGATGTCGTTACCCAGCCTGGCCAAAGGGAAAAAAACGCGAAAAAAAATCTAAAACGCGAGAACGCGACGCGAAAAGGTGGCTTTTTTTTTTCGGCATAGAGAAAACGCGTCAAAACCAGCCAAGTAATAAGGATATCCTGAAACACTTGCCCAAACGCGTTCGAACTCAAACAGGATGGCTCTTTTTCCTCCCTTGTGGTGCCCTTGGATCGTGTGCAAAGTTTAAATATATGTTGCATGGATAACTGAAAATCATATAGAGTATATCTTAACACAGGTTCCGACGCTTTGTATCGTATTTTATCTCTTCCCCCTATTAGATCCAATTCCCCCTTGGTAGATTTACGCCTCTTTCACCGACTATAGCGACTACCTATTTAAACAAGAAAATTACAGAAAACCAAAACTTTCGATGATGAACGAAGACATCTCCATCGGTACTGGCCAAAGCAGTTTTTCGACCGACAACGCCGCCATGCTACTGACCCAGACCAAGAGAACGCTGGAAGACGAAAAGGAAATGATCACTCCGCCCAGCTCCACTATCAGGAAAACGACGAAGGAACTGAGCAAGAGGCTCTCGCACCCGCTGTCGCCAGATCATTCCTCTCCCATTGCTCCATCCAAGGCCAAGCGCCAGAGATCGGACACTTGCGCCCGATCTAACGGTAACCTGACCCTGGAGGAGATCCTCCAGTCACTGGAAAGAAGAAGGATAAACGGCGAACTGATCAAGAAACCTCCATATTCGTATGCGACGCTGATTTGCCTCGCTATTCTGCAATCTCAAGAGGGGAAACTGACGCTGTCTCAGATATACTACTGGATCCACGTCCACTTCCCCTACTACAAACCAAAGGACGCCAGTTGGCAAAACTCCATAAGACACAATCTTTCGCTGAATGATGCGTTTATGAAGACGGAAAAATCCTGTGACGGCAAGGGCCATTTCTGGGAGGTGAGACAAGGTGCCGAAACCAAGTTTTTTAAAGGTGAAAACCGTGGCTACGAATTTGTAAAGAACTCACTGCAGGACATTGGGAAGTATTTCGAAATAGACTCTACTCTTAACGAGTTGGGACACGCAGGGAGCGAAGGACACGATGGGGACGATGACGAAGAAGATGACGAAGAAGAAGAAGAGGAAGGAGCCGGGAAGTTCCCCTCAATCGAGATTCAATTGAACTCCTCTCCAATATTAAAGGTCTCCGAGCTGCATCAGGTGCCGCAATTGAAGACAAATAATTACGTGCTGAATCCGCAAGAACATCTAGAACCAATGAAAAATATACCAGAGCACGACGACAACAACACCGATGCCCTAGAACCGCCTTATGTCATGAAAAAATATCACACGTCCCTAGGTTTACCATCATTGGTAGAGCCAAGCGCGAAAGGCAATAACATCGTTCAGGCAAATAGATTCAATACGCTCCCCATGAACTGCACCAAGTCTCCTCAAAATTTCAAAAAATACTTCACCTCATTCAACTCGAATTTTGAGGATTTATCTCCACTTCGAGGTAACGTAGAGGCTGGTTCTCTACTTGACCCACTTCCGTTTTCTCCGTTGAAGCTGTACGACCAGAAAAATCTCGCACTCATGTCAAGACCACAATCTCAGCAATCATATTCCAATTCCCAACTCCCACTTCCATCCTCCTCTCATAGTGCAGAGCTACTGAAAACACCGAAGATGAAACACTTGGACTCCTTAGAAAAGACGCCATCGCGATTGATAAGCACCCCCAAGGACGGCAACTCGATTCTGAGGAAATGGCAAACCCCTTCACACCTGTTCGAGGACCTCTACTGCTCTCCGCTGTTTAGAGCCATAGAGACTCCGATCAGGTATATCACGACACCGGGAGGCACACTGGAAACTCAAATCTCACCAAGGAAATCCTCTGCGCCCGACGTCCTGACAAATGCCACGAATTCTAAATTCACATCAAGCGGTTTATTTGGCGTAGACGTTTATTCTGTCTGGAAACGTGCCACTGAAAACTCCTCCCACGGGAAGAAGGCAACAGATAACCATCATCACCATCACCCTTATCATCATCATCATCCTTACAGGGATAATAAGAACGAAAAAAATTGACTTTTCTTCATTCTCATTTACCTATCAAAACTAATTATTCTTAATCTCACGGATTCGTCGTAAACGGATGGATGAATTCCAAGCTGGGCCGGAGTTACCATTACACATTGCATTTATATACTTATATCGTCGGGTCAAATCACTTCTTTCTTCTTCTGTGAGCAATCATTTGCAAAGGAGATAAGAAAAAAATTGTAATCATAGCAAAAATGGTACCAAATTTTTTATCATATTTTATATTTTATATTTAATCCTTACGGATGTTTAAAAAACGGGTTTTTAGCTGATCATCTCTTCATCCATAAGTAAAAAGGATAGTTTCAATCTTATTTTTATTTTTCACTTTTTACTTGCCCCCGTAGCCTTAATATTTTTTGATATGAAGTGAAAAACTAGCAATGCCACATCACAAGGGAAAGCATTGGCAAAGCACCATCGCGATTACGGGGGACACCATTCACTACTCATGGACCATCAAATAACGACTGCAAGCGACTTCAGAAGCACTTCGATACCGAATTTGTACCAATTGGATACGCTTTTGAGATGCCATATCTGTAAAGATTTTCTAAAAGTCCCTGTTTTGACACCTTGTGGGCACACATTTTGCTCTCTGTGCATTAGAGAACACTTGAATAACCAGCCGAATTGTCCACTGTGCCTTTTCGAATTTAGGGAGTCCTTGCTAAGAAGCGAATTCTTGGTTAATGAAGTCATTCAAAGTTACACTTCCATACGACCCGCCTTAATAGACGCATTAAAGATTCAAAAGCCTATTACAGATGACGACAAGATACGCAAACCACAAGATTCGTCATTGATAGAGCTGATATTGGAATCTGAAAATGACGACTCAAATACCGCTGATGATGATTTACAAATCGTAGCAACAAGTGAAAGAAAACCTGCCAAAAGATCAATGACAGATATATTGCCATTAGGCTCAAAACCCTCTAAAAGGAGTTTTACGATGTTTAGAAGTGAGCGAATCAAGAAGAAATCTAAACCAAACGAACAAATGGCACAATGTCCCATTTGTCAACAATTCTACCCTCTCAAGGCCCTTGAAAAAACACATTTGGATGAATGTTTAACGTTACAATCACTGGGCAAAAAACCAAAGCCTCCCAAAAACCTCAATGCAGATTTAAAATCGCAGGATAAAGAGACGTCCCGACCTAAGTCGAAGACCCCTGAAACAGACAAAAGTGATGAGGTCTCACATGTGGATAAATACTTAAATTCAATAGCAAAGGAAGAACACCAGCGACTGCCCAAAATTAATTTCACTTCAATGAATCTGTCTCAAATTAAACAAAAACTGTTGTCATTGGGGCTTTCGACAAGTGGCACCAGACAGAACTTTATTAAAAGGTACAACCATTATGAGATGCTTTGGAATTCAAATTTTTGCGATTCCTTGGAACCTGTCGATGAAAGTGAATTAAAGAGACAGTTGTTAAGCTGGGATGTTTCGCATAATAAACTACCCCAAAATACTAACAATAATGGTGGAATCTCCAAGTTAATGATGATGAAAAGCAGCGGGAAATCCTCTTCATATAGAAAATTATTAGAGAATTTCAAGAACGATAAATTTAATAGAAAGGGATGGATCGTTATGTTTCAAAAAGATTTTTCAAGGCTCATAAAGGAAGCAAAACTGAAAATAAAAAGCAGTTCACCAAATGGTTCAGATTTAACAAAGCATATTCATGATGATGGTAATGAGGGAAAACTGCAAGGTGTTCAAGAAACCGACGTGCAGCAAATGGAGGAGGGGCAAGAGATCCCCCTCACCGAAAAACAAGAGGTGAATGAAATAAATTTTCCAAATGAAGATTTAACAGATGCAGATTTATCAAGAGAATTGATGGATATGAATGAGGATGGCAAAGATCCACCCGGTAGCGACTAAAGCACATACATATACATGGTTGTCAGTTTACAGATTTTGCTTGCGGCCAGTTTCTTAGTATTTCTCTCTTCTTCAAAGAACTAACAAAATGAACAAGCATTAGAAAACCCTTAAAGAGGTTACGTGCGCATAACTATTTAATCATATTTTTTTACCAAATTTAACATCAAAATTTATTTAACTTTATATTACAATTCATCATGAAGATCGACGACGTCTCCCACAATTTCTACTGCTTCAGTGACACTGTTGATTATATTTGAATCTGAGGTGCTATCCGCAGATTCTGAGGCAGGTGCTGTGATAGGGTGTGAAGAAACCGTTGAATCAGATAGGCTAGCAATTTCCGTGTCGAACGAAGAAACTACTCCATCAGGTAACGAAGTGCTACTGGTGACTTCTTCATAACTAGAAGTCTGTGTTTCCGTGGAGGGAATTTGAGAGGTCTGAATAATCGTTTGTTCGGTACCGGTACTTGTTGGGCTACTGGCCGTGCTAGAGGTTTCAGATAAATTTTTTGAGGCCTGTATCTCTATCATAATTTCTTTTTGTACAAACCCTGATGCTGCGGCTGGAACATCATGCGCATTGCTTATGGATGATAACGCTGCCGTGGTCATGTGTGGTACAGTTTGTGATTCAACACTAAACTCTACTTTTGCAGATGAAAATTCGTCGATTTTAGATGGTTGTGCATTAAATGAATTAGTACTACCATCGTTTAAACCTGCGGATGTTGGACTATATTCTTCAATGTTTGTAGATTCCGATGACGAAGATTGAACAGAATTTGTAGCAGACGATTGTATAATTTCGGTTATTACATCGGTGTTTCCGGACTGCGCAGTAGAAGTGGCGGTGTCCGTTTCCGAGGATGAACTACTTTTAGCCTCCTCAGTAACTGATGAAGAAAGCTCAGAGATGGGATAATTTTCAGAATGAGTCGAAACAGGGGTCAAAGAAATCGGTTCAGAAGCAAAAGAAGAAGTCGCAGGTGGAATTTTCGATGGCGAAAAGCTAGAAAGTATGGATGGTTCAGAAACTGGTTCTTGGTGAGGCGGTACAAAGCCCTCAGATGCTAAGATTGATGAAGCAATTTCAGTTGGGGTCAAATTGGGCTTCACAGAAGCGACTTTCGATCCCACAGAAGCTAGGCCTGTAGGTGTTTCAATCATGCCCTCTAGTTCTGATGCAATGGGATCAATTTCAGTGACTGGCCCGGAAACCATTGAGTTTGTAGGTGTCAATGACATTGATGAAGTAGTGCTAGTAAGTTTTTCAGATGCACTTTCAGAACTGGATGCCGGCATGTTTCTATATTCAATTTTTGTAATGACTTCAGTAATTATTTTTGTCTTGTAAATTTCTTTTGTGAATGCAGACTTTGAGTTGACTATAGACGAGGGTTTACTTGAAGCGTCGATTGGGTCCATGTGTGCAGTGGCCACAGTAGTTGTACCACTCGTGGACAATGTTGCTGCGGATGTTGATGTTGATGTTGATGTTGATGTTGATGTTGATGTTGATGTTGATGTTGATGTTGATGTTGATGTTGATGTTGATGTTGATGTTGATGTTGATGTTGATGTTGATGTTGATGTTGATGTTGATGTTGATGTTGATGTTGATGGTGATGGTGATGTTGATGTTGATGTTGATGTTGATGGTGATGGTGATGTTGATGTTGGTGAAAATTCACTGCTTGTAGTTTCAGATTCGTTACCACTATTCGTTGTTCTTTGCTCTTCTGATTGTTGTTCCATTGAGGTCGAAGGGGTTTGCTCACTCAAAGAAAATGATGGATCGGGTGACTCTACGACTGGCCCCGAAGAAGATGGAGTGACCTCTACTTTTGGTGCGACAGATCTTGTTTCGACAATGGAAGAAGTTATTGAGTTGGTGACCTCAGGAGCGGATGAGAGCAAAGTTGATTTATTAGTAGCGCTTTCTTCAGAGGATTTAGAAGAGACCGGAAGTTCACTGGAAGTAACAAATTCAGAAGCTTCCGAAGAAGCGTGAGATGACGGAATGACCGATGTGCGAGCATCCACCGAACTTGACTGTAAGACAGATGATGGTGATATCCAAACAGAGCTTGGTTCGCCTTCTCTGTTTGCCGTCATAGCGCTGGTGTCAAATGAGGAGAGTTCGGTATCTATATTTCTTGTTAACTCAGTAACACTGACGATATCCGCATTTATGGTAATGTCCTTAGTACTGTCGTTAATGGTGAAATAAGAAGACGATCCCTCATGTGTGCGGTTATTCTCTTTAAATTTGGCTTTATATACATCTTGGGCATATGTGTAAAGAAGTCCGTGCACATTATATTTGTAGCCAAGCTGAACAGCACCGGCTAAAACCACTAATAATACAAAATTGATGAAAAATTTCCATATCTTGTGTAAGAAAGATGATGAATTATTGGAAAGTTTCAACACATTGATTGTATTTCTCATAGAAGTGCTTGCCAAATACTTGGAATCTGGAGAGAAGGTGACCCTTGTTATGGTAGACTCATGCACTCTTGGTACTAGTTTAACAAGCTTTAGCTTCTCGATGTTGATAATGGCAATTGAATTGTCATTAGAAGACAGCCCAACAAATTTCTTATTTGGGGAAACATCCATTGATGTTATCCCATTCAAGTCAAACATAAACGATGCAGTTTTCAAAATCTTAACGCCCTTGGAGCTTACGCCCAGCTTCAATAAGGAAACACCATCTGAATTGGATAATGACGCGGCAACCAATAGCGTGTTATCGTTGAGGAATCTAACATTAGAAAGAATGAGTGTTTCATCAAAATCAGTTTTCCTTGCCACAAATTTCCCATCCCTGACAGACGCTACTTCCAAAGAGTTGGAAGTGATATAAGACAACAGGATGCCGTTGGGAGCGAAGTGTAAATCGTTAACTTCCTTGCCCGTTTCAATTTCATAATTCTCAGTCAAGCTTCTGGGGTCAATGATCCTGATCACCGTGGGCACTTCGGAGGATGCAATCGCTGCCACCGTGGCGCTTTGATTTATATAGATGAACTTAGTGAACACGGATGGGTCCGTGGTCCTGTTGAAATCAATACTGGCGACAAATTTCAAGTGTTCTTTTTCAAAAACAAATTTTCTCAAGTGGTGATTGACGTCCTCCATGGAAGACTCACCAATCAGTTCGTTACAGCCAATCAGGATCAGATTATTGTTACAGTCCAGTGAAGCTGGTGCATCATCAATCGAATCTAAAGTGATTTCACGAAATCTTCTAATGTGTTTCTTTTTCTGGAAATTTACCTTCAACGCGGTTATTTTGTTCTGAAACGAGGAATTGAACTGGCCACCACCACCGGCTACCAACAAAGTGTCTTCATTAATAAACTTAGCACCGTATATCGGGTATCCAACATTATAATCAGCAGAATCGCCACTCATTATTATACCAGTTCTTCAAAGTGTAGGGGGAGAAAGGGGAGAAAAAAGAGGCTCACACGAAGTAGAATGCGCGATGTGTTGCTAACGAATAAGCTCCGTCCGGTTCCAGCAGCTAGGTATGTGGCTAATTGAAATGTTAATAGTCATATACACTCTGTATTTCTCAAAATCTCAATGGAATTTGCTGAATAGAAAAAAAGGAACACAGGGTTTATAGATAAATAACATAGGGTACGTATAATAAAATAGGGTTTCAACAGGGCTTGTTCTAAATTAAAATCAGGGCTGTTATTAATCACCTTCTACGATAATGGCGGTGTTTCGTATAGAGCCATGGTATGGTAGTTTAAATACGCAGAAGCTAAGCCATGTAATGACATATTCTTGAAAGCTGTGCAGTAGCGGAAACGCTTCTCAGCAGCTTTAGGCTTGGCGAAGTCTGTCTCAGATCCTTTCTTTTCTATATTTTAGCTTTCTGTTTAATTGTCTTCAAACACAACCAAAATATAAAAAAAAACTTTTCAAAGTACAATACAAACAGGTAGGGATGTGGTACAGCTTGATCCAGTGTGTGTCCACGTACCATTGCTTTATGATCGAAACGGTCGTGTTTTGAAGAAGTAAGGCGTGATCTGCAACTTTTTAGCATGCTTATTGTTACCCGCACGGAAATTCAACAGTACGTAATAAGAACATGTATATTTAGATAGATAGAGGGGAATACTTTATCATGCGAAGAGCTCCACTCAAGCTTTCACTTTTTTAAGATATCTAGTGCATCTGAATCAGTATCTGAAGTTCGAACAAATATACAAGACGGCGTTGCTGCTTACAAACCGTTTATTGTAGCAATCAAGGACTCATAAGGGTACATCATCTAGGGAAACAAGGAAAATATAATATTAAATGCTGAGTAAACGCTCCTCGCACAAGAGGCCCAGATTTTTTCTGCATCCAGGATACGTGCTAACGGTCGTGATACTCTGCTTTGCCGCTTACTGTGTGGTTGTACCGGGGACTCTGCCGCCTAGCAAGAGATCATCTAAGGGGATCCTGGATCAAAAGTCCAAGAGCACATTCAAACTAAAGTCCATTTACAGACATGGTGTCGGAGTCAATCACCGCTGGCACCAGAGACTAGAGATGACCCCGGAACTCATCTCCAAGGCTGGAACACTGTACCAGGAAACTGCAGTTCAAATGCAAGGTGACGAGGGTTCAGAGCCCTTGTGGACTAATAATGCCGAGTATGCTACTTCCAACCCATTTGACGTTGAGTTTGCCCTGGGAAAGGTGCCGCTGACGCTAAAGCGCATGAAGCAGAGGGATCCCGATTATATGGAAGCGTATATATCTGGAGAGACATACATGTCGGAAGCCGAGGCACACGCTATGTGGATAGACGACGACGTTGTGGCTCCCAACATTACTGATAGAGATACGGTGATTTCATTGGCGTTGATGTCGTCTAACGCGTATGTGAGAATACCACAAACAGGGGACTGGCGCAACGTGACACAGCCGTGGAACGAAACAGAGCCGGAAGATTTTGGCTGGGATGGTGATGGCATCCGTGGCCATGTTTTCTACAACGAAGTGGAAAACATCGTAGTGCTCTCAATAAAGGGGACCAGTGCGCAAGGTTTACCGGGGTCTGGCGAAGACGAAACCACGGGCAACGACAAGGTCAACGACAACCTGCTGTTTTCATGTTGTTGTGCAAGAGTGAGCTACCTGTGGACCACCGTGTGCGACTGCTACGTGAAATCGTACACATGTGATGAGTCGTGCCTAGAAAAGGAGCTCATGCGCAAGGATAGATTCTACTCTACGATGATCGACATATACAAGGGCGTTCTGGAAGAATATCCGGACGCCGCCATCTGGGTCACGGGCCACTCGCTGGGTGGTGCATTGGCCAGTCTACTAGGCCGCACGTTTGGACTACCGGCCGTCGCCTTCGAGTCTCCGGGCGAGCTGCTAGCTTCCAAGAGGCTGCATTTGCCATTCCCACCAGGACTACCCTCATACATGGAGGGCATATGGCACTTCGGTCACAACGCAGACCCAATCTTCATGGGCACATGCAACGGAGCCAGTTCCAGCTGCTCGCTGGCGGGATACGCCATGGAAACCGCGTGCCACACGGGTAGGGTCTGCATCTACGATGTGGTCAACGACAAGGGCTGGCGTGTCAACATGTTCAACCATAGAATCCACAAGGTCATTGACGAAGTCTTGCTTGGCTACGACCAAGCGGCCAAGTGTGTGGAGCCGGAGCCGTGCGTTGACTGCTACAACTGGGACTTCATCCCCAGTAGAGACAGGAAGTCCTCGTCAAGGCTCGTCACTAAAACTAGGAGCTCTGCCAAACCCACCGCAACCACTCGCACCACTACCACCACCTCTTCATCCACCTGTGTCGGCCGTAACTGGCTTGGCTTTTGCACCAAATACGACTTGTAAGACCCACACACGCCTACGGTACGTGGCCTCCGTTTTCCAGGGCTTGTGCGGCCCTTTTTTTTTTGCTGTTTGATAGTGCATTATTTTGAAAATTCAAAGGTTCAGTTAAACGACACAGGGAAGCTATATTAATGCAAGCTTGGAGTGGAGGGTTTTGGTTTGCCAAGAAGATTTGGTCGTGGATTGCCTTATTTAACTACTATTTAAAATAGGCACGCATACACGTAAACAGGAGACCGAAAAAGCAAACAACCTTCAGATAAGATTGAAATTTAACATGTGGTTGAAGTCATTGGTATTATGCTTGTGTTCGCTGGTGATTTACCAGACGCATGCTGCGCCTTCATCAGAAAAGCAATTCACCTCCAAAGACGTGGATTTGCAGAAGATTTATGAGCCCAGCCCTCCCGTTTCGCACCGAGGGACACTCACTATCGAGTACCTCGATCCCGTGTCAAACACGCTCAAACAGGCGGACTTGATGCTGGAATTGTACGGTACCGTGGCGCCTAAGACCGTGAACAACTTTGTTTTGCTGGGCCGTGGTGTAAAGGCTGTTGTCGAGGGACAGGACCCCAAAGACATCAAAACTTATTCGTACCGTAACAGCAAAATCACCAAGGTTTACCCCAACAAATTTATACAGGGTGGTATAGTTGCCCCCGAAGTAGGACCCTTCACTGTCTACGGCCAAAAGTTTGACGACGAAAATTTCTTTTTGAAACATGATAGACCCGGCAGACTGGCCATGGCTTACTTCGGCCCTGATTCTAACACTTCGGAATTCATCATCACCACTAAATCGGATGGCAATGAGGACCTGGACGGTAAAAGTGTTGTGTTCGGCCAAATAACCTCTGGCTTAGATGAACTAATGGACATTGTCCAGTACACAGAAACGAACGAATATGGGAAGCCCGCTCACGAAATGAAGTTTTTGTATTTCGTCTTCGATATGCTGAAGATCAGTAATATCGAAGAGCTACACACTGACTACACCAAGAAAGTCAAGTCATTTAGAGAGGGCGATTCCTCTCTTGGCATCACTTTAAAGGATATCTTTCAGAAAGAGGAGAGCCGTACCACCACTACCGCTGTTACCGGTATGAAGTACTACAATCCAAATCATCCATTCGCCCAAATATCGCTGGGTTTAGTGGTTCTTGGCGGATGTTTAGCTGCGTACAGGCGCATGAACAAAAAGTCTCGCACTGTGTCATTAAGGCGCGAATAACTGAATCTCTTTCGATTGACTTAGCTTCTCCGTAACTATGATTTGTACTTAACTATATACATGACAACATCTTTTATACATCAGCAACAACTAAAATTTCTTTGTTAATACTCTTTTAACTGCTTCTACAGCATTGCCCTTAATTATGATTTTTTTTGATTGCATCACCACAGACCAGGACTCCTTGGGTATAAGGGGCAATTGCTCCTGCAAGTCATTTCTCAATTGAATTATATCTCCTTGGATTTTTCTGATCTCGGTGATAGTCTTGTTCCCACCATTTTTATAAGCGGAATACACTGGTAAGTTCCCCGTACTGCTTCTTTCGACATGGTAAGTCTTTTGGCCAAAATTGCCTCCCCCTATGAGCTCACCTATTTTCACGTCTTCTAACCTTGGGAAAACTGGAGCCTCGGCCGCTTGCTCTGCGTTAGTGGATGCACATCTTGTTATTTGGAATATGGAGGCAGTAGCAGTTCCTGGCAAAAACCCCGCTTTAACACAACTTTTAATAGCACACGTTCTGATCATGGTTTATTCACACACACACACACACACACGCAGTCGAAATAACTCGCTTTGTGAAGACTCTCTCTTTTGGGAAGATTTCCTCTCTTGCTAAGCTTTATCAGCTTTATTGCTTATATTCCAAATCATCTGCCAGATCCTTCGTACACGATGACGAAAATACCAAAAATCCACAGCTTCTACTTTAGTATTTAAAAATGCAATTCTATATCACAGTTATATATAATTATGTATATGTTGATCGTATTTGTATATAGCTCAATGTGTCCATAATCTTACCATCTTGTCTCTCCCACCGCTACACACTCTTTTACCATCAACACTCCAATCAACGGTATAAACTTCGTCCTGGTGACCTGGAAGGTCAACCGAAAGCTTTCTAGTTCTCACATCCCATACTTTCAAAGTAGTATCCTTGGAACATGACACCAATAGTCGGCAATCTGAGGACCATGCGACCTGGTAGACACTGGCTACGTGCCCTCTGAACGTGGAGATGAATTTACCATCTCTACCATCCCATAGCTTGATAGAATTATCAAAGGATGCTGAGACAATATACCTGCCATCAGGACTGAATGCAACGTGGTTAACTAGTTTTTGGTGTCCAGTCATTCTTGCTATAGGTTTGGTAGATTTTAGTGGGTTCCATAAAAATATGGTGAAATCATCACTTGCAGTGACCATCATTTCTTCCGAGTTCCCATTTTTCTTACAGATCTTTTCATAGTTCGCTAGAGCCTTCTTTTGTGCATCTTCTGGCGAGGTGGGTTTCTCACCTGTATGATCAAAGGCACCCACACGTAGGGCGTAATCTGTAGATAGCGATAAGTGGTTAACCCAATGTGCATGAGATTTCAAGATGTTGATACATCTGCCCTGGGAATTCATGTCCCATACACGTACAGTTCTGTCATGAGATCCACTATACAACAGACCTTGACCACCCCATTTGACACAAGACACCGAATTCGTATGACCACTCATTGTATACTGACAAACTCTACTCACTGTGTCCCAAATCTTAATGGTACCGTCTTTAGAAGATGAAGCCAATCTCGGTTTGGATCCTGGTTTCACGAGATGTATAGGCTCCCAACTTAAGGATGTGATCCACTTGGAGTGACCTCTGAGAGCATCACCTTGACACTCTCCAGTTTTTGGGTCCCATAACCTTATGGTATTATCCATGGAACCTGTAGCGATCACTTCGCCATCGGGAGACCATGCAACACAAAGAACCCAATTGAAGTGTCCCTTTAGAGTATGCATTGGGGTCTGAGTGTCACAATCCCAAATTCTTGCAGTGTTGTCACCTGCACCAGTTACCATTCTGGAACTGGTATGTGGTGCGAAAGCAGAACACAGAATCGTAGAACCATGGCCCGCAATGGCTGATGAACTTCTAGTCACTGGCTTTACTTTGAAAACTGCCCTTGGGGTATACAACAGTGTGATCTGATCTTCTGTACTGTTATAGCCTGGTTTTATCAATGAAGAGTATAGATTATCCGTTATGTCAATGGTCTTCACAGGATCACTGGCCTTCTTACCTTGGATGGTACAACTGAATGTATATGGCACTGGGTCATCTGGGGTACCGTTCAACTGGTTCAACAGTTCCTCTAATTGCTTCTCAGAGATAGCACCAGGAACTCTCAAGGAACCACCTACGGTGTCACCAGTATCTAAAGCTTGGAACTTGATCGAAACATTGGGCAAATCCGTGGGGATAATAGCCACCTCTCTGGGTTGTTGGGCTTCTTTCTTTTGTTTTTTAGAAGGCGGAGGGATCAAAGTAGACATCAGGATTTGTTTTAGTGTGCTTCTACTGAGATTGCCGATAATCAATTTTACTATGAAATATCTATTATTTTAAAGATACTCTTTTCGAGCTCATCGCATAATTATTTTTTTTCACTTTAAAATTTTTCACTATTGCTCGGGTAACGGCTCCCGAATGAAGCTTTGCCGTCTGTCATATTAAAAGACGTTACATTACATTAAATTACATAAATTACATAAATTACATAAAATATATTAAATCATTTCCAATTACATTAGATGATACGACCCCTCTATAAGCTTGTGATGGATACTTGATCTTGATCTGGGTTACCAAACGCTATATCTCGGATTTGCGCCATCCAGGGGTCTATCAGTAGTTCCACGGCAGAAGCTCTTGTAGTAGGATCTTGAACTAAACATCTTTCCAAGAAGGTTCTTCCCTTTGAAGTCACTTCATCCTTGTTGGGAAATTGAGGGATATGCCCTGCAGCTACATGATACATGATAGCCCATTCGTTATCCAAGTTGGACCAGGGTCGTCTCCCCGTGACCATTTCCAACACAACACATCCCAATGCCCATACATCGTCTGCTCCAAGCTTGCCCTTTGCCGCGGAACCTGAAATAGTCTCTGGTGCCATATACATTGGTGTCCCCATCATACCGTCCATATGATTTGTTTCGGGTTCAGACTCAGGAATATCAAGGCCATCTTTTGTAGCATTCCTCATAGCTCTGGTGCTTGTTTCTACGAAAGTACGTGCTGTACCAAAATCGACGTATTTGATAATCCCGTTGAAGTCTAAAAGAATATTCTCTGGTTTAATATCACGATGCACCACACCAGATTGATGTAAATATGTCAATCCCTCTAACAATTCCAGAGTATATACTTGTGTCACCATTTCATCTTCAATACGACCATGCTCCAAAAGAGCTGCCAAAGAGCCTCCTTCACAATATTCCATGAAAATGTTCACTTTATCGCGATGGACTTCCACACCATAATATTGAACAACGTTGGGATGGTTTAACATCTCCAGCACATTCATCTCCTCTTTGATGAGGGGGAAGATCTTTTTCATTGTCTTTGTATCATGCAAATTGATCTCTTTGACGGCTAAAATTTCACCGTTTTCTAAATTGACTGCAGAGTACACCTGTCCAAACGTCCCACCCCCAATAAAGTTTCTCTTTTGCCATCTCATCGAGACGTTCGATAATGACGAAGCTAGTGATAGTAAATATTTGTTTCCTTGATCCGTGGCATCCAAGACTTTTCCCATTTGTCTCGGATTTTTCTTCATAGTCTGTTCTAAGTCGCGGATAGCTTCCAATCTCAATTCACTATTTATTTGCAGTGTGGCCTCCTCATCAATATTCTCTTTAATATCGATGTTAAGTCTTGCCTGCTGTGTACCCTTCTCAGCTTCAGTAGCCCTTGCACCCATCACATCAAAATGCGAAATTAACAACGACATACATACAGATATCTTTTCCTTAAGTTCTTGAAATTGACTATTATCCAATGTCAAAATATTATAGCCGCTTGTCATCTGCATGGCAAATTCCATCGCTGGAACACACCATCTAAAAGTTTGCTGTTCAGTGGGGTCGCAAACTTCGACGAGAAATTTTAACCAGTTAATACTCAATTTGACCATCAACAAGATGATGACAGATTTTTTCTTTGAACTGAACACGTTATTCTTCAGGAAACTCCGTCCAAAATCCCTCTCAAACATGAATATTGTATTCAGTAGCTCGGTCTCTGGGAACTGTTCCATAAGGCTCTTAAAAATTTTGTCATAGTTGTCCAAAACCGTATAAGTTAATTTGTAATAGGCTTTGTTAATTCTTTGCAATGAATATTCGATAGCATCGAGTGAACATCGTTTCTCCACAACCGAGACAGAATCACCCAAAATTTGATTAAGTTTGTCGGATTGGTAATCCAATGCATAGTTGGAACCCTGATTGAATAGGACTAGAGTGTTTGTCTCATTAGATGTCAAATTAACATCACTACAAGCCAAACATTTGCCCTCAGAGAGTTTATATATTTCCCCCTCCCAAACCATCGACTCTCCAGGAACAAGTACCACTAGTGCACCCAATATACTCAAAGCGTGCTCTAATTCGAGGACTTCTTTGCTCTCCTCTTTAATGTACCGATCGTAGTCGTCAGTAGAAACTCTTTCTTGTTTCGAAATTGGGGTTCTGCCCAAGTGGGTCGACGAGGTGTTCGCTGCCAAACGATAGTACGGAATACCTTTGCAGTCCCCCCCCTTCAGTATCAAGAGATTTGGATCTGCCTCCTCCGCTGAGATGTCATACATATTCAAGTTATTTTGAATGTCCAATTTGGGAACTAAATCGCAACCGATATCTTTATTTTGCAAGATTCTCAAAATGGTATCATCGTCACAACCCAATAGCTCAGGAGATGCCAGCAGATAGATGCCATCAGACTCCAAATTCCCACCTGAATAGATCAAAAAATAGCCAGCATTTTTTAATCTTTTCAAGAGGTTTGTATTATGATTGATTTTATAACTGACAGAATTTTGAAAAGTCTTTGTCAGGACGTTGCTAAACCGGTTTAGCTTCCGTTTCATGGTACCCAGATTTTCAAACATCAAACCCAGCCATTTCTCAGCTTCTGAAGCATTAGCAAAAGTCGGTAGAGGGGTTTGTTGCTCCAAGAAGTAGAATTGCAACTTGTGAAGCAGCCTTAAGGTCAACTTGAGGAACTCAGGGGGGATAACCACTTCCGCGCCATTGATGTAGTGGCCGACATTTTTCAAATCGTCCCAATACCTCAAGAGCAAATCAGGAGCTTTGAAATTCTTCTGGCTGGAGTCAATTAGCTTCAAATTCAAAAGAGAAAATAAATAGCGAATGGCCTCTGTGACGGTGTCTTCGAATTTCGGGTCGAAGTTTATTTCGAATGGCCAATTGGTGCAGTATTTTGTCAGCGTGTACTTCAATTGAACAGACAGTCGAATAACAGAGTTGAAGTCATCGATCATTTGATCGATCATCATCATTGTCGGATTTTTCAGTTTCTGTGCATACGATAGTCTAATCAAGATAATCTCTTTGATGAGGTGGACGGGGAAAATCAGCAGTAATTTCAACCCCTCGTACGGATACTCAAGGTTCATCTTCGTTAGTGTTTCTCCATAGTTTGCAATGCTCTGTTTCAGTTTGAACATCCAGGCCGATAACGGGTAGAAAACGTTTCTTTGAAAGACAGACTCGATCTCCTTCTCCTTCATCAGTTGTTCCGCAAGACTTTTCAGTTTGCAATTCCAGTTCGTTATGTTGTCGGTGTCCTCTTGAAAGTTGTTTGCACCACTCGTCGGCGAGCAACGATATATCCAGTAGTCTAAATCGCGTCGCTTCAGCGCTAAATTGGTCTTGAAAGTCAGCCACGAGTTCATCACGTCCACCCTGTCGGTGAACTCGCGAGTCCTGGTGATCGGCTTGTTCCTGTACATTTTCTTCATGTTGGGCCAATGCGAAATAGCGCTGTGATACCTGTTCATGAGGCCTTGCAAAGTGTCTGCCAGCGCATTCGGAGACATTTTCTTGCCCTGCGGGACCCGAAACTCCATTATCTCCTCAAACAGCAAGTCCGAACTGTTCCTTAGGTACTTCAGTGACCGTTCCATCTCCTGCACGGTCTTCCCGTTCAGCCACGCCTTCAACTCGAGCCATATCTCGTCCGAGAGTTCTGTGTTCAAGCCCGGCTTCTTCACCTGGTTGGCAATCCGGGTCTTTTCGCTCTTGACGATATCGCCCTTGAGCACGTTGGTCAGCATTGACTGCCACTTGAACCGCTCCTCGATACACTCATCCCCGGCCAGCTCCGCTAGAGCATGCGACTCCGAGTTCATGGCCACCAGTTCGGCGGTGTCCAAGCTCATTTCCCTGCGCTGAGGCGTGGCCGTGAAGAAGGGGGAGCCCGAGTCCATGTCTTCGTCCACCGGCAACTCGTAGTCCTCGTCGTACCGGGTCGTGGGTACAATGCCCCTCGTGTAGTAGTCGTCCAGTGCAGTCTTCTTCAATCTCTCCAAGTATAGCGACTCGTTCAACACGTACTGGTTCTTGAAAGTCCGCTGACCCGGGTGCGTGGACCCATGCAGGTCAGACCGCGACGAACTCCTGCTGGAGTGACTCGACGAAGCTGACGACACCCTGCCTATGCTGGACAGCCTCTTCATGAGCTTGCTCGAGGCCCCCAGCGGCGAAGCCGGCAACCCGCCGCACTCAACACTTCGTTCTTGCTGCTGCGTATACGCCGTGCCCATTTCTGTTCTCACCTGTACCGCAATGCTTTTCGTGGACGTAAATTCTGAGTAAGTCCTCGCCAACAGTAGCAGCAGTAGCAACAGCAGCAATAGCAGTTATTCATATCCTATTGTTCCTGGCATCGCCTTTTTTTTTACATAAGGTGTCAAGGCACGGGCCCGAATTTCCACTTTTCCAGCCCGGGGTTAAACCCAAAAATAGCTAGGTCTGAAACAATTTATTTGTATAACCCTGACATAAGGGTCCAAAACGATTAGGGCTCATTAGGGCTGGTACTGCAGGGGTTTTCCTGGCAAATTTCGATGATAATAGAGGCATCTTCGTCGTCATCTGAAGCAGTTGAGGCTGGCACGCAGGCACTCGCGGTAAGACAAGATGACTACGACGGTGCCCAAGATATTCGCGTTCCACGAGTTCTCAGGCGTGGCGGAAGCCGTGGCAGACCATGTGGTCCATGCACAGGACAGCGCACTGGCCCCCAAGGGCGAGAGAAAGCATTCCGTGACTAACCTTAGCGTGAATGCATTGGACATGACCAGAGAAGTGTCCTGCAAGAGTACGGCGTCCGCCCCAGAGGTCAAGAACGGTGGCAGCAGCGGCAACAGCAAGGCTAAGAAGGAGAAGCGGTTCAAGATTGCGCTGTCCGGTGGGTCGCTGATCCAGGTGCTGCACGAGGGCCTGCTTAAGCGGGACGACGTGCAGTGGGGGGAGTGGGACATCTACTTTGCAGACGAGAGGCTGGTGCCCTTCAGCTCGAACGAGAGCAATTACGGGTGCACGAAACGGAAGATACTGGACCAGATAGACACGGCGAAGTACGGGACGCCGAAGGTGTACCACATCGACGAGTCGCTGATTGACGACCCACAGGAGTGTGCAGACAACTACGAGAAGGTGCTCATCCGCGGATTCGCAGGTAGGGACTCCGTCAAGCTTCCGATGTTCGACCTGTTTCTGCTCGGGTGTGCCCCCGATGGCCATATTGCATCGCTGTTCCCGAACTTTCAGGACAGTCTGCGTGAGAAGCTAGCGTGGGTCGTGCCCGTGGAGAACGCTCCCAGCGGGCCCTCGAGCAGGATATCGCTGACCATCCCCGTGATCTGCCACTCTCACAGGGTCACGTTCGTCGTCGAGGGTGCCACCAAGGCCCCTGTGGTTAAGACCATCATGGAGCGGCCCGAGAAGGGCCTGCCCAGCAGCATCGTCAACGAGGGTGCTGCCGGCCGTGTGTCGTGGTTTGTCGACGACGACGCCCTCACTGACGTGCTCGTCACCAAAAAGAAGTACAAGTTCCACCCGGCTTAGTCTATCTAGATCATACATACATATGTGTATATAAAAAAAGTGTACAGATTTCTCTTGTGCTACAGTGGGTATTCCCCCAAACCAGGGTCCCGGCCTCGGTACACCAGCCATTGCAGGATGAAGACGATGTTGAACACCAGCGTCACCACCGAGAGCCCGATCTTGCCGAAGTTTGTCATAAATATGTCCAGACTGAAACCTTGGTCCCTCGACAACTGCCAAATCAATTGGAGCAGCGAAGCGATACCACCCGTGATATCGAGGAACACGCCCTGGATCGGGAAACAGTCCATGGACTCTCTTGTCCAGTTGTGCATCACCTGCGGGATGTACTTGATCAGCGACATCGATATCTTAAGCAGGAACAGGTTGTTGCAGTATGCCAGCGTTATTGAATTGTCCCAGCCGTGCGTGCAGTTCGTATACACGAACTGCACGCTGAGCACTGCAAAGACGACTAGCGACGTCAACAGGATCCTAAAGTACCCGAGCTTCATCTTGCGGTGGCCTCGTACGGGGAAC
Organism: Saccharomyces uvarum; assembly: GCA_947243795.1. Lineage (NCBI taxonomy): Eukaryota > Fungi > Ascomycota > Saccharomycetes > Saccharomycetales > Saccharomycetaceae > Saccharomyces > Saccharomyces uvarum. The sequence goes on from OX365930.1 coordinate 244,976, forward strand.
CGCCAGATCTTGGCCCCGGCAACCACCTGCGTCAATAGTACAACGTTCATCATGCAGCCGTGCAGGCAGTACCAGAAATCAAACTGCGTGAGCTTTGGTCGGCCCGAGTCGGACCCCTCGTCTTTCAATTGCCAGCAATATAGTTGCAGAAAGATGGATATCACCAAGAAGGAGTAGCCCGCCGTGTTCAGCATGACAAAATCCACCGATATCGCACTGGCAGACTTGTGACGCCAATTGGTGACTATGGGTGGGTACATCGAAATCGACCACGACGAGACGTATATGAGTCCTAGCAGATCGTCCAACGACAGCATTTTTCCCGGTATGTTGCCTTTTTTTTTTTGCCTTGCTTCTTTTCTTGTTTACATATAGAATATATACCTTAAATTTCAAAACTAGTGAAAATAACGGATTTGCGCTATCAAATAGCAGAATGCACTAACCCAAACCAAGGCGTCCACACCAAAACCACAGATGGAAGCGGATCAACGGTCGGATATCAAGGGAACTATCACCTTCGACTCCCACAACAACGTCATAGAGTCTACAGGCGTGGGGAGCCAGAGATTCGAAGACATAGATGAACTATCGCAAGTCGCGCTGGATGCAAAGGGCTTTGCCCTGGTACGGGGCGACTCGCTGCTCGTGCACTTGTACAAACACGACGATATGACTTTGGCTGTGTACACCGATGCCTAGTGATCTGCTTTTTTTAGTTAAGTCTGTCTGTATTATTTAAAAACTAAATAACCTAATAAAAATTGCAAAACTAGATAAAGCCGGACCCTGGCCCGCCAAGCCCACCGGATCCGGGCCCAAACGGTTCGTTGTACCTAGATCCAGGCATCCATCCTGGTGGCATGTCTTCTCGTCTCTGTGCACGCCTTCTATTCGGGTCAAATATCATACCTCCTTGGCTACCTGCCGAGCCCAAGGGATTGGGCAGCCCTCGAGACCAGTCTGGATGGCTCGTGCCCATGGGGTACAGATCACGGTCCGCATACCCTCCTGCTGGGTTTGTAAAGTTTGGTTCGGTCACGGTGAGCCCCGGATACGGGTTCAATGGTACCTCTCTCTGTTGCTGCCTTGTTTGCGCTTGGTATTCATCGTCAAACTTTGGCATATCGGCACTCTCATTGGGCTGTTTCTTGAGCTGCGTGAGCACAGGCTTCAAATCTGGATCCGCAGGCAACGAGTCTCTTTCCAGGGGCCATTTCAGTTCCGCAGGCAGTTTGAAGTCCTTGTAATCCACCAGGCACGCCATGGTGATCGACGAGCGATGACGAATGACAACCGTGTACTTGTCGTTGTCTTCCAGTGTCTGGACCACTGTTAGTTCAAAGGGGGATGCTCCTTCCTCATCGGATAATCCTGCAATATGGAAACTAACTTGTCTTAACTTAGTTCCCGTTGTGCTACGTGCTATCACATCCACTTTACCCACAGATTCTAGCACCAGTTCCGCCACCAGTTCTACCTTATTTTCGATCATGGTTTGGTCCTTTGCGTTGCTGTATAGTACTTAGTCGTTAATAAGGGCAAATCAAGAAAAAAAAGGAAGTAATAAACTTATATAAAAACATATACAATTAATGATATACAAAGGGCTGAGAATAAAAAAAAAAGGGGAAAAAAATACATACGTAATAACATTAAGGCTATACAAACAGGAAAAAACTACTTTAGTTCGGATATTTCACCATCACGGTAGACTAGTCCCATAACGTTCAAGAACAGATTTAAATCTTGGTACAGCTTCTCTTTATTATAGATAATGGATTTTATTTCTGTTTCTAGATCTTGAGACCTTTGAGTCAGCAGGCTCAATTCTGTTTCCTTCTTTTGTAAAGTCTCTGCCTCGTTAATAGTGGCGAAGATCTCATCACGCACTTCATCAATGATGATTCTTTGGTGGTTTAATTTTCCACTTAAGGCCAAACTGGCCAAGAACTGCCAAATGTACGCCTCATCCATGAATTTCTCGTTTTGTAGACGCATGATGTAGTCGTTATATTCTCTTGGAGGGAAAATCAACTGGATCTTGCTTTCCAAAGAGGTAAATAATTTGTCATAAATTTCGTTCCATGTGGAGATTTCAGGAGATGAAAGAATATTTGATCTTGATGAATCTTGTTTGATCAAGGCGGCACGAGAAATCAAAATAGTAATCAAGTTTAGACCAATCTTGGAAGTGGTCAAGAATGAAACGTTGTTATTCTTGATTAGTTGCAACAGCAGACCCATGATTTCGATGAAATTGGAGTTATTGGACAGGAACGAGACGATGATCTTTAATATGATCATTTGGAAAAGATCGACCTTCTTCATTTGTGTTAATGATGGTCTTGGTGTGGTCTTATAAGAACTCAATATAATGATTTGTAAGTGTGATAATTCGTTGAAGATTTTTTGCAAAATTTTCAATTTTTGTTGTTTATCCAAGAAGTTGAAAATTCTGGGCATGATCTTGATACCTTTGTCAAAGGAGAGCATGGAGATAAAGGGGTTCACGTCATACGAAATGTCGTCGATGTGAAGGGCATCCCACATCGCAGTACTGTCGGTTTGTTGACCGTTTCTTAAATTGGCTTCCAAATCCAAAATCTCTTCGTAAACGGTTTCAATCAACTCCAAGATAAACTTCTTGCCCCCAGATTTGTTCAAATTTGTAGTGCCGTTACCGTTATTGAACGCATACGAGGATCTTCTTCTTTGCTTAGAGGCGGCTGCCGCGACAGATGAACCAGCAGATGGAGACCCTAAAGAGGCCAAGTCCACGTTGGTCAAAGAATCAGTGACATCTTTCAACGCATCTGGATCGGAGGGATGTTGTCTAGGGATCTGTAACTGTCTTCTTGGGTTCTTGCTGTTCAAAGTAGAAGAGATCTTACCCAAAACGTTGCTTGCCTGCTTATTGTCCTGGTTAGCGTTACCAGCGGCTGCTTGTTGGTCCTTCAACTTCGAAGGTCTTTCCTTGGCAACGGTGACAGCCTTTTCCACTTGACTTTGCATTCTTTGCAAGGCAATATCGGTTCTCTTGTAGCGGCCACCTAGTCTGTGTCCGGAATGCTCCAAGTACGCTCTGGCAATTAAGCCCTTGTTGGACTCGGATGTGATACCGCCTCTTTGTATGATCTTGTAGACCTGGAAGTAGAAATCCTCATTGTATGGGTCTTCAGTGACAATTTGGGAGAGTTGGTATCTGGTGATGAAGTCCTTGTCACGAGGAGTCATTAACCCTGAGTACTTCAAGATTTTTTCCACTTTAGCGTGACGAATTTGCAAGCGTCTTTGCTCTTCAAGCGACAGGTCTCTCTTTGGTCTGCGTCCGCCTTGAAGGGGCATCTTGCCTGGTCCAAGGGCAGCACCTGGCGAAGGGCCATTGGGCATACCCATGGGTGGTGGTGACGCTTGCACTGGCACCTGCACGGGGCCCATGGGCATTTGACCGACGTTCGCATTGACGCCCAGAGGTGGAGGTGGAGGTGCAAATTGCGAAGGACCTGGTTGGCCCGAGGGAGGCTGCATGGGAAATTGCTGCTGGGGAGGGCCCTGTGGAGGGCCCTGTGGGGGACCCATGGGGTGAAAGTTCATGAACTGCTGCTGCATTTGGCGCTGCTGTCTTTCCAAATCTTGCATGGATAAAATGGGCTGTGGGGGGCCCATTTGCTGCGGAACGGGAGCCATATTACCGTGAGAAGGTGGCGCCATTGCTGGAGGTAGTCCGGTGGACCACAGCGACTCCATTGGCTTCAAGTCCAGAGGAGCTGCTGCGGCTGCTTGAGGACCGGGACCGTTTCTTCCCTCCGCGGTGGCCGCGACGTAGGACCTTGCCGTGGTACCGGCAGCGTTGGCAGCAGCAGCATTGCTGCTGCCACTGCGAGGGGTGCCAAAATCGAAGTCCGTGCCCACCTGGATATTATCACCAAACGTCTCGTTGTTCAAATAATCGTTCTCCTCGAGCTCGTGCTCGCCGTAGCCCTTGTAACTCTCTTCAAAGTCCAGAGGACCGTCCCGCGCATTGCTGCTGTTTTCTAAGCCAAAGAAAGACATTGCTGGTGCTCGTTGCTGTTACTTCTCTTCGGTTCCAGCCAGGCTGCCTTCAGAATGGGCATTTTCTTGTTCAATTTGTTTCTTTCTTAAAAGAACCGAAAAAAAAAAGTTTCGTGCAATGCGAGATGGTTAAATAGGGAAGTGGCAACAGTAGTGACTATAGGAGGCTGCAATCGGTTATTTGGGTATTACAAGAGCGGTAATCGATGCGGTTGGGGAGTGCTTATGCGTACTGCAAACCGTCGCAGAAGGTTGGGCTGAAGCTGGACCTGTTACGGGGGCTTCCCGGATACGTGGGCCATGCCACGAGCAGGATCAGCCGGCTCGACAACCAGGACAGTTACTCAATCAAGATGATGCGTTCGTGGCCCAATGTGTATGGCAGTGCTTTGAACTGCTCTGTGTTTGATGGTCACGGAGAGAAAGGTGCGCAGCTATCACAGTTGCTTGCAGACAAGCTGTCCAGCAGCCTGGACCGCCGGGAGCCTCACTGGAGCAAGCAGGACCTGAAGGGGCTGGTTAAAGAATATGCAAGAAGGTTCCCCGAGGGAAACTACTGGAAGCAGAAGCTGGCCATGTTCGACAGGTTCTACGACAAGTTTATAAGGAACTGCAACTCGAAGCAGGAACTGCTGCTAATGGAGGAAAAGGACACCGCCGCCCTCGCACAGAACGGGGGCAGGATGATCTTCGATAAGATGGGGAACATCATTGATAAGATTGCGCTACTCACTGAGCAGGATCGGCTGCGGCTGTTCTATGGGTTTGCTCAGTTCGACCTTGACCAATGCTGCCAACTGGGCACCGCAGCTGGGTCTACTGCATCGTCCATCTTTCTGTATCCATATGACGTTCCGAACACGCCCACAGAAGAGGGCAAACAGGACGACTCATGGATGATCTCGCATTCCGGGCTGCTCAAGCTCATCGTCACCCAGGTGGGCGACTCCAAGATCATTCTGTGCGATCAGGACGGGATCGCGCACCCGTTGACGACCACTCATCATGCCAGCTCTAGCAGGGAACGGCGCCGTCTAAGCCTGGACCCTTCACGCCTGGACCCGGACGCCTTTGGAGAGACCAGGTTCTTGAACAACTTCGCCAACACAAGATCGTTCGGCGACGTGGCCGGGAAGCCGTTTGGGATATCCAGCGAACCGGACATCTTTTCTTTCCTCATTGGCAACACTTTGCGCCTGCCACGCTCTGAGCGATCGAAGCTGCCCTTTAATGGCGACGAGTGCTTTCTGGCTCTCGTTACGGATGGCATCACCAACCAGCTCGCAGACCAAGAGGTGGTAGACCTCATCACCTCCACGGTGAACTCCTGGGGGCTGAAGAAGGCCACACCACAGTTCGTCGCTGAGGAAACCATACAATTCATCCAGGCCATCGCCTCGAAGCACTCGGACAACGCCACTTGTGTGGTAGTCAGGCTGTCCAACTGGGGAAACTGGCCCAATGTCGACCGGACCGGTCTCCAGAGGGAAACCAAACTCATGAACGCCCAATCTAACGAAACCAAACTGAACTAAGCACCCTTGCGGGAAAAGGTCTGCATACTCTATGTATTTTCTTTATAAATATATACATACACCACACTTTTTCATATTCTTTATAGCGCATTAACCACTTCTGAAAAAATACTTAATTTATAATGCTAATCACAAGCTTGGCAAAAGGTCAATAGAGGTAAGGCAATAACGCGATGAATAACGGTTCTGGTCGGTATGTGCTGACCCCTCCAGATGACCTGTATCCGTATGTGAAAAGCTTGCAACATGAAGAGCAAGTGTACCCTGATTTTAAGCCTTGGGAACACTCTGCAGCGGAAGACCAAATCCTGGTAAACTTTGTGGCTAAGGGGTTTTATCATACGCCAATGGTCAATTTCGAATCTATATCTGCGAGATCATCCGTCCATGAATCGCTGGTCACTCAATCTAATTTACTTTCCCTGCAATTCGACAAAATCATCAAAATAAGAGAAGACCAAATCAATAAAATTCCCTCGCACTCCACTACGACGTTGCATGGGCCAGGGTTCCAATTGCCCAACAGAATTACGCTGACCGACCACAGGAAGGAGACGTGGTTACAAGAGTTGAGTTCCTCCTTCACTTCGCTGATCAAGATTGGCAAGTTCATACCTCATGGCTTGAAAAGAAGACAAGTCATCGAACAGTGCTATTTGAAGTTCATACCTTTGAAAAGAGCCGTTTGGTTGATCAAATGCTGTTATTTCATCGAATGGAAGTCAAACCATAAAAAGAAAAGGTCGAGTGCTGCCGACCTTGACGATACCATCTCCATGCATCTGCTGAAGGACTGGACGGATACGTTTGTGTATATCCTGGAAAAGCTTATCTTTGATATGACAAACCATTATAACGATTCTCAACAACTGCGTGTGTGGAAGAGGCAAATTTCTTATTTTTTAAAGCTATTAGGCAACTGTTACTCATTGAAACTAATTAACAAGGAAATATTCCATTATTGGCTTGTGGAATTCATTAACAAGATGGAAAACTTCGAATTCCTACCATTGTCTTTACACATTCTGATGATATTTTGGAACGATATATGTCAAATCGAAACGAGCGCTGCTGTTTCTGCCACAACGAATCAACGAGCACCATTCTTTTTAGTGTCAAAGATCACGGATATGCTACTGCATAAATACTACGTCGTTTCTAACAGTAAATCAATGATTAATGACGAAAACTATATCATCAATGACATAAAGAAGAATAACAAGATCAAAATGAATATCCTAAAGATTTTGGCTAGCTTAATTTTGAAAATTTTTCAAGAACAGTCCTTGGAGGTATTTATCTTCCCTTCATCAAACTGGGAAATATACAAACCGTTGCTTTTCGAGATTGTGTCTAATGCCGGCACCACTTCAAATACTGAAATCAAGAAAAAATTGGAATTAATCAGCTATAGAAACGAATCGTTGAAAAATAACTCTTCCATACGAAACATCACGATGTCATCCACCAATGCCAACGACTTCCGATTAACCATTGGCACCTGTGAACAATTCTCAAAACTGTCATGCATACAACTGAACTCAATAGATACCCAATTCACCAAGCTATTGGACGATAACCCAACGGAATTCGATTGGCCGACTTACATCGATCAAAATCCCCTAACAATGAATAAAATAATACAATTGATTATTTGGTCCATTCATCCATCAAGGCAATTCAATCATTATGAATCCAATCAACTCGTAGCGAAACTACTACTATTACGAATAAATTCTACAGACGAAGATCTACACGAATTTCAGATTGAAGATGCTATTTGGTCATTGGTTTTCCAGTTAGCCAAGAACTTTTCAGCCCAAAAGAAGGTTATATCCTTTATGATGCCCTCACTGTATCGCTTATTGAATATATTAATCACTTATGGAATCATTAAGGTCCCCACATATATTAGGAAACTGATTAGTTCCGGTTTGCTTTATTTGCAGGATTCTAATGATAAGTTTGTACATGTTCAACTATTGATTAACTTGAAAGTTTCACCTTTAATGAAAAGTCAATACAATATGGTGTTAAGAAACGTTATGGAGTATGATGTGAAATTTTATGAAAATTTCAATTTTGACCAACTCGTGGAAATCACAGAGCAAATCAAAACACGAATTCTATCCAATGATACCGTTGATATGCAACTAACCAAGACTCCATTGAGTATTAAAATTATGGTTGCTGAGTGGTATTTATCGCATTTATGTTCCGGGATTTTATCGAGTGTTAATCGAACCGTGCTGCTAAAAATATTCAAAATATTTTGCATTGATCTGGAAGTATTCCACCACTTCTTCAAATGGATCGAATTCATTGTTTATCATCAATTATTGAGTGATATAGAGTCTCTAGAGGCATTAATGGACATCTTACTATGTTATCAAAAATTGTTTTCGCAATTCATTAACGATCATATACTTTTCACAAAGACTTTCATATTCATTTATAAGAAAGTTTTGAGAGAAAAGGATGTATCCGCTTACAGTGTGACATCATTCATGCCATTTTGGAAATTTTTCATGAAAAACTTCCCATTTGTTTTGAAAGTTGATATCGATTTAAGGGTTGAATTGCAATCTGTGTACAATGACGAAAAATTGAAAACTGAGAGGTTAAAAAACGATAAGTCAGAAGTTTTAAGGGTTTACTCCATGATAAATAACTCAAGCGATACGATTGGACAGTCTTGGAATTTTCCCGAAGTGTTTCAAATAAATATTAGATTCTTACTGCTCAATTCTGGATATAGTGATGATAAGACAGGCAAACAATTCCAGAAAGCAAGAAACAATGTTATGCTTTTGATTGCAACAAACTTAAAGGAATACAATAAATTTATGTCAATTTTCCTGAAGAGAAAAGATTTCACAAATGAAAATTTAATACAATTAATCTCATTAAAACTTCTCACTTTCGAAGTGATTCAAAATGTCTTGGGGATTGAGTTCACTATCAAGTTATTGCCAATTAACCTAAAAAACAATGATAACTCATATGGGTTATTTTTAAGATTCCACAAGGAACAGTTTATAAAAACAAATTTTGAAAAAATTTTACAAATGTGTTATGAATTAGATAGGAAAACTAATGACAATAGTGGTGAAATGAACTATTATGAAATTTTATTGAAAATTCTTATAACTTATGGATCATCGCCTAAATTACTTGCAACATCCACAAAGATTACCATGTTGTTATTAGATGAGAGCGTTGGAAATTCATCTCATATTTTGGAAGATATTCTATACTATTCAACGTGTCCATCCGTTACTGACCTCAATGATATACCATTGGGTAGCGGACAACCGGACGATGGTAATGATAGTGTTAACGGTGGTGCTGGTAGTGATGATGATGATGATGATGACCATACTGTTGACGAAATAGAGCCTGTAGAATATTATAGCATGATGGACTTTACCAATCTTTGGATTTTCCAAGCTTTCACTCGCTTTTGCATCAACAAATTTATAAAGAATAATAACTCTGGTGGTAATGAATCAGAAATGATGAGCGAAGACCTGAAATATTTCATTTTCCAAATTATAGAAATAACCAATTCCAATGATTTGTGCTCACAAATCTTTGATCAGCTGAAAGATATGCAGACTATTGAAATGATAACGCAAATTGTAGAAGAAGATTTTTGCATCAAGTGTTTGCGAACCAGCGACCAAAAGATGGACGATAATTATATCGTCGTGGTCATTGAGATTGTAACGTCATTATCTAAAAGATTTCAAAGAGAAACATCGGGTATGATCATCATCTCCATGAAGAACTACCATTTACTAGTCAAGATTGTGAGGCAATTAAGCGAACTGAACGAAACAAATCTATCCAACAGAGAAACCCAAATAGACGCCGTCCTGAAACTTTTCACTTTCCACCAAAACTCCATTTTCCAGCACATAATCGCTGATTTAAATAAGGATAAATCTACAATTCCGTTTATTGACAGCATGTGTAAACTGTTTGATAAGATATCGTTCAATTTGCGATTGAAACTGTTTCTTTATGAAATATTATCCTCACTGAAATCGTTTGCCATATACTCGTCGACCATTGATACCCCACCATTCCACATGAATAATAAGATTGAGCTACCGAAAAAGCTGTTGAACTTGCCACCCTTTCAAGTTTCCTCTTTCGTCAAGGATTCCAAGCCACACAGTGGTGATCATGCGGAAGATGATGGCGAGGAAGACGCAGAGCAAAAAGAGTCACTTGATCTAGAGTTGGGGATCAGCATAGTGGAAACTATCCACGAGAACGAACCAAGATGGCTGATATATGACAAGAACGATCACAAATATGTCTGTGCATTTTCCATGGAACCGTACCATTTCATTTCCAACTACAATACCAAGTATACGGATGAAATGGCTGCTGGTGGTACCGATACAGCTGCATTTAACGACTCGTGCGTCAATTTGAGTCTTTTCGATGCCCGGTTCGAGAGAAAGAACCCACATTAAACTCAATATGCATATAAGTCAATAGAACATAAACTACTTTTGTAGTAATATAAATACTACTGTTATTACTACTGTTATTGCGATTATTATAGCGAGTTCGTTAAGTATGATAGTCTTGCCACCGACTATAAAAACGAAGCAATAATGATTATGATAATAAAGGGAATAAACAAAAGGATCCAGTTGAAAATCTAGCTGCCCGGGCATATTGGATTATTTAACTAGAATGATTACTCCCACGGGCACGTACGAATCGGTGGCCAAGTTCCAAGAGGCGAACCTACATGAAGATCTCGATTACGCCGTGCTGGAACAACGCAGGACGCAGTTAGAGACCCTCATCGTTGAAAGAGAATCGTTCATCAAGAACCTGTGCGGTCTCTTTCACAGGGTTCAAAAGACTAAGAACTACCAGGAGTTTGTAGATGTGTTGATGGGGAGCAGGGATTTACTGCGGGAGATATTCACTGTGGAGAACGGATTCCAAAAGCAAAATTGGGCCAATCATGAGGACATTCCGCAGATAGACTGGGACAGGTTTGCTCTAGATATCAACGCTTATATAGCGAAGAACGATCAGTTGTTGGCACTGTATGAAGATGGCTTTTTGTGATTAATTCGCCTGTATGGACATTCAAAGTTGTTCCTATTTATATACTTTTTATATTTAGAACAACCGAAACTATAAATGTAGCAATAATGATAAATGATTTACAATACCGTATATTGTTCCGAGTCCTAATACGTTGCACATATGCGTGCGTGTTTGCGGGTTCAGTTCCAGGTATGAATGGTATATATATTATATATGTTATAATTTATTGTTTCCACATAAAGGGAAAAATCGCCCCGATTTTGTTATAAAATAGGACTAGCCCCCTTCCTTCTTTTGCTAATCAATTTAAGTTTCTTCTTTGAAACAGAAGTAAAGTGGCCATGTTGTTCTGTAGATCTACCTTAAGAGCGGCAGTGAGGCCTCTACAATATACAAGGTTTCAATCCTCGTATTCCAATATCACTAAATTGACCAATCTAATAGAATTTAAAAATCTGATCAAGCAAAATGACAAATTAGTTATTGATTTCTATGCCACCTGGTGCGGTCCCTGTAAGATGATGCAACCACATTTGACAAAGCTTATTCAAGCTTACCCAGAAGTGAGATTTGTCAAATGCGACGTGGACGAATCACCAGATATCGCCAAGGAATGTGAGGTGACGGCTATGCCCACTTTTGTTCTTGGGAAAGATGGTCAACTCATGGGCAAGATCATTGGAGCTAATCCTGCCGCGTTGGAAAAGGAAATTAAGGACCTATATATTTAAATTATTATACTCATAAACACATGTAGTTTTTTTTAGCTTTAAATATGAGAAAGAAAAAAGATATAGTAAATATATATAAAAAGGAAAAAAAGCTTATACAATATACAACAAATTCGTACCAAATAAAATATAATGAATTATAATTTTGAAGACACGGAAAAAAGGAGAGGAGCGATGAGTGGTGGAAAGAAAGATTGTTTTCTTTTAAAGTGTGCCTGAATCATAACATAACAAAATAATAGATAGAAAATGGAATAGGGAAAAAAGATAAAAAATAGAATAGAGAGAAAAAAAGATATAATGACAATGAATTGAATAATAGTTTAGTTAGTTACATTTGTAAAGTGTTCCTTTTTTTGTGTCTGTTCTTAATTTGGTGCAATTTTTTTATATTTCCAAATTCTTGCTTTACAATCACCACTACCAGTAGCAAAAACGTTATATTCAGGACCCAACGGAGAACCATTTGCCACGGCCACGGATATAACTGAATTTCTGTGACCCTGCAACATCAACAACGGATTGCCGGATTTCTTGTCCCAAAACAGGACACCGCGGTCTTTGGAACCTGACAGGATGTACTCATCATTTTGCGTGGTGGCCACCGACAACACAAAGTCCTTGTGTCCGATGTATGTAACTTCACAAGTACCGGAATTTGGTGTCTTGGAATCGCTCTTGTTGTTGGCGTTTTGTAAATTCCAAAGTTTAACAGATCTATCTAACGAACCGGATACAACGCTTTCACCATCTCTGGTGAAGACAACGCTATAAACAGAGTCCTTGTGACCCGTGCCTGATTCGTTTTCAGAATCCAGTCTTTCCACTAAGAACCCAGTTTCGGAATCCCAAACTCTCACGGCACGATCTAGCGAACCGGCGGCAATGTATTTACCATCGCCTGGTGATACAGCCACGGTGGTAACGCCGTCCTCAATGGACAAAGTCAATGAACACTGACCTGTGCGTAAGTCCCAAATACGGACAGTACGGTCACCGGAACCGGAGACCAACTTGTCGCCTGAGGGGAAGTAGTCTAAGGAATAGATATCTTGTTCGTGACCTTGTAGAATCATGACGATTTTCCTATTTTCGATATCCCAGATTCTAATTAGTCTGTCTTCAGCACCTGTGGCCAAGAATTTCCCATCTGGTGAAAAGCATACTGAACGGATGTACAAGTCGGATGATGGTGTGGAGGAAGTGTTTAAATTTTCCACGTCTTTGGCCAATTCGGCTGCTGTGGTCATTGCCGTGGTGGTAATTGTAGTGGTGGTCGTGGTGGTCATTGTGTTGTTGTCCGTGGAGGTGGTGGTGTTGTTTTCTGTGACGGAGTTTCTGTGGTTGTTGGCCGCAGAATCGTCGGATAAGCGAGCAACCAAGGACCCATCGGAGACACGGTACACTTGTGTGGTCTTGTTGCAACCTGTGGCCAAGTACTCACCGTCGTTACTGAACTTCACGCAACAGACCACAGAGGTGTGATCCAGAGATTTGTGTAAGTCAACATCGATGTCCCTTGGTAATGCTGGGTTGTATAGGATGTAGTAGTCGTTTGTTTGCTTCTTTAGCGCATCGGGGACAGATTGCGAGTCCAAGTCAAGCAGGAAAGGGGGGATAGGTTTGGAGTGGTTGGCTCTTTGGTCGTAGGGAACCAAGTAGTGGTCCTGGTGCAAATCGGTGGGCTTGGCGTCCTCCTCCTTGGGTTTGATTTCGGGCTCGGCTACAGTAGTGGTGGTGGTGATGGTGGATCCGATGTCATTTATCGTCGAGGGAGCGTTGTTGTTTTCTAGTTCGGTTTCCTTCAAAGTAGAATCAGGTGCCTTGACCGAAGGTAAAGTGGTTGTCTCCTTAGAAGCCGGGGACCCATTGGTTGCGGTATTGCTCAATGGGGCGACGGAAACCTGAGGCGGAGGCTGCTGGTGTTGTTGGAGTTGCTGGTGTTGCAATTGTTGCTGTGGGGGTAGCTGCTGCTGACTGTTTGCGGACACTACGGGCAAAGTGGTGGTGGGCAGTTGAGAGCCGACTAGATTAGGACGGCTAGCTTGTACTGGGAAGGCCGATGGCGAGCCGGTGTTTGTGTTTGCAGCTGGAGTAGTGGTGGCCGAGCTAGTGGTTGGTGCTTGTTGCGGAACTGGAACAGGCGCGGATGCAGCGGCCAGTTGCTGTTGCTGCTGCAAATGCTGCTGGACCTGTTGCTGTTGCTGGACCTGCTGTTGTTGAACAGTCAAAGAGGCGATCTGATGGTCTCTTTGTTCCAGCCCCAATTTCAGGTGCTTGATCTCCTCCTCATACGCATCCTTCATTTTCCTGTGAGTCAGTTCCAGTTCGTAGACGGTGTTTCTTATTTGCTGCATCTCGGCTAACTGCTGGTTCATTTTGAAGTCGTAGTCCTTTTGGTTTTGTAGACGGTAGGTGTTTGCCTCTTGCGAGACCTGGACGAACTCCTGCCTGATGGCATCGAGAAGCTCGTTCAGTTTATTCTGCGTATTCGAAACGCTGGCTGTCATCTTGGTTGGTTGGAAAGGTTAAAAAAGAAAACCACGTTTTTTATTTTTTTTTTCTCCCACTACTTATCAAAGACAAAAAAGACAATAGAAAAAGAGAGAGTAGCACTGTTGTAGGCGCTAGATGTAAATTCGCGTGGAAGAAGAGTACACAATTGCAAAGGATAGGTAAAGGCGCACGTGTTCAGCCGGTTGTTCTTGTTCCACCGGTGTGTACGAATGGGGGGGGGATTCTCTCTATTTGTTTACGTAAGTATATATTGTTTTGTTTTGTTGTTTGTTGCTTTGACGGGAGTGCTTTTTCATTTTTTTCGCAGTTTTTCAGTTTTTTTTTAAATTCCAGAATCTCAGGGTTCGTTTGAAGTGATAGTTTAAGAGGGCTGGTACGTTAATAGTATAGGGTATTGTGGACAAATGCTCTTTGACGGCGTAGGGTATTGTGAAGTATGTTAGGTCACGGGTAGGGCATTTTTTGGTTTTTATTTGTTTGTTTATTTACTTATTTGTGTTGTATGTAGTAGAAGTAGTGTTTGTAAATCAAGAGATGGACACTATGTGCACAATGGAGACGGCAGGGACTGTAGTTTCGTCCACGAAAGGCGCTCTTCTTCCGCAACCAAGCGCAATGCATTCTTGCTACTCTGCGTAGTACACGCCGCAGCGGTGTACAGCACATCGACAGGGTCACACAAAGACGAAACCCCTATGTCATAAAGAAGGCATCGTATCTTATAGTAATCTCCTGGTGTGCTTCTGCTTGTTTGGTTTGCGCCTTTCTCCCTTCTCTTTTTTGTTTGTTTATACTTCAGCATCTTGTATTTGTTTACATTGAAAAATCTGCAGAAAAAGCTGAAGTGAAATCAAAACAGTAAAGGACGACGGCACATACAGAGAGAGAGCAAGAGTGGCAACTGCAATGGACCCGCTGACCGTGTACAAGAGCTCCGTCAAGCAACAGATCGATTCCGCAGACCTGTTGGTGGCCAACCTGGTCAACGAGAACTTCATACTCTCGGAGAAGCTGAATACAGACTCGAGCGAGATCAAACAGCTGCAGAAGCAAATCGACTCGCTGAACGCGCAGGTGAAGGACCTTGAGACCCAGGTGTCCCAGCACACCGAAAATTCCGAGATTATAAAGGACCTGTACGAGTATCTCTGCAACGTGCGTGTCCACAAGACATACGAGGACGACTCCGGGCTGTGGTTCGACATCTCGCAGGGCACCAACACAGAGGGCGCCGCCGACGACTACTCGATAATGGACTACAAGCTCGGGTTTGTCAAGGGCCAGGCCCAAGTCACAGAGGTCATCTACGCACCCGTGCTCAAGCAGCGCTCCACTGAGGAACTGTACTCGCTGCAGTCCAAACTGCCGGAGTACCTCTTCGAAACGTTGAGTTTCCCCCTCTCGTCGCTGAACCAGTTCTACAACAAAATCGCCAAGTGCCTAAGCAAGAAAAGAGAGAGAAAAGAAGAAACCGAGTAAACTACATAACGTCTATCTATCATTTTGTGTCTATATCTCTATACATAAATCCGACTATTCCTTTGCATATTTGATCTCACCATTCGAGCCCACAACCAGGCTTTTCAAAAAGGCCTTCTTTGCATCCTTATCCTTGACGGTCTTTAGAATCTTGTACAACGACTCGCCCTTGTTGAGCTCGATGCCGTCTGAGGCCTTCTTAGGTTTCTCGACCTTCTTGGCGGCAGGCTTCTCCGCCTTCTTGGCAGGAGGAGGAGCAGCCGCCGCCGGCTGCTTCTGCTTCTTTTTGCCCTTGTACAGCGCTTTCTGGTACTTCTCGTCTTCACTGATGCAAGACGTGTGGTTCTTGTAGCTCACGCCGTCATCGAATGTCTTGGAACAATCTATGCACGTGTAATACGCTTGTGGGCACCTGTAGTAGTGCTTCTCCGTGTTCTTCTTGGGCACAGTGTCGTTACACACCTCGCAATTAAACGTAACCATCCTTGTAATACTGCTTCTCGACTGCTTTTGTTTGTAGTTGTGTATAGCCTATAGTATAAAGGCTCATCGCAAATTAAAATTTTTCACTTTTTTCACTTTTCCCGCCAGGCAAAAAAGCAACCAAAAGAGAGGGACTTTAGACAATAGTTGAACTGGTAATTCACCTTCTCTGCATCTGCACCAGCACTGACCCACCTCGCCGTGGGCTTCATCTGACGTTCACTTGTCTGGGTAGCAATGGTGGCCGGAGAATGGGACTGTTCGTAGCATACCCATCCAGAGGAAGTGTAAAAGCACGCCCTCTTGCCGTACTGAGTGTCTTGGCTCTAGCAACACATGTCCTCCTTCCCCACTCTTGTCTGACATGCTCTTGCAACTGCTTGCTCTTGCTGTGCACCAGCCTGGTTCTACATCACGTGGCCTGGTACATCTTATTTCGACTAGATTTCCACAATGCGAAAAACCTCGATAATAATGAAAAAAAAAGATATAATAGGGGTCTTCGTGCTGGAGGTTTGCTGTGTGGACACGCAAGCACAGACATAGCATAAACGTAAGCACCCACGAACCAATTGCAATGGCCTTGGAACCTATTGATTACACTACCCACTCGAGAGAGATCGACGCCGAGTACCTGAAGATCGTCAGAGGCTCTGATCCTGACACCACCTGGTTGATCATTTCACCCAACGCGAAGAAGGAGTACATGCCTGAGGCCACCGGCTCCTCCTTCCACGACTTCTTGCAGTCATTTGACGACGCCAAGGTACAGTATGGGCTGGCACGCGTTTCTCCTCCTGGCTCAGACGTCGGGAAGATCATCATCATTGGCTGGTGTCCCGACTCTGCCCCATTGAAGACAAGGGCATCTTTCGCCGCCAATTTCGCCACGGTGGCCAATAACCTCTTCAAGGGCTACCACGTTCAGGTCACTGCCAGAGATGAGGACGACCTTGACGAAAACGAACTGTTGATGAAAATCGGCAATGCTGCCGGTGCCCGTTACTCCATCCAAACTTCCTCCAAGCAGCAGGACAGGGCGTCCACTCCTCCCGTGAAGAGATCATTTACTTCTTCCAAAAGTCCCGCTCCAGCCCCCGAGAAGGCGCCTGTCAAAACACCTTCCCCAGCACCTGCTGTTAAGGCTTCTTCCAGTAACAATGATGACAACGACGACTGGAATGAACCTGAATTGAAAGAACGTGACTTTGATGAGTCTCCTTTAAAGCCAAACCAGTCTTCCTACAAACCCATAGGTAAGATCGACTTGCAAAAAGTCATTGCCGAAGAAAAGGCCAAGGAAGACCCACGTCTTGTTCAAAAACCATCTGTCGCTGGTTCCAGGATCGATCCTACTTCAGATATCGCTCGATTGAAAAGCGAATCAAAATCTCAAAGGGTGTCTGAAATGAACTCCTTTTTGGGTACCACTAAGGCCCCTTCTGTGGTCGAACCTTCTTTGAAAGACGATGATAAAGTCATCAAAGGTTTCAGAAACGAGAAGTCTCCCGCCCAATTATGGGCTGAAAGGAAGGCCAAACAGAATGGTAGCAACGTGGGAACCAAGACTGAAGCACCAGAGCCTGAAGTTCCAGAGCCTGAAGTTCCAGAGCCTGAATCCGATGGCGAACCTGACGTTAAGAATTTGAAATCAAAATTTGAAAAAATGGCTGCTTCTAACGATGCAGAAGAAGAAGAAGAGAAAATCGTGCCCCCACCAAGGAACTCCGAACCAACTATCATCTCACCAAAACCCTTCTCCAAACCACAAGAACCCTCCAAGACTGAAGAGCCTCAACAGTCCAAGGCTGATTACAAGAAAATTGGCAATCCATTGCCCGGTATGCACATTGAAGCAGGTAACGAAGACGACCAAGAAGACGACGATGACTGGGACGATGACGAAGACGAGAGTCCTCAACCTGCTTTGCCTTCTAGAAACGTCCCTCCGGAACCAGTAAAGAAAGAGGAAGAGCCTGAACAAGAACAAAGACAAGCCGCACCAAGTTTGCCTTCTAGGGACTCAATTCCTCCTCCAAAAGAAGAACAAGTGCCTGAAGAAGAAGAAGAAGAAGAAGAAGAAGAAAAAGTACCTGAAGAAGAGGAGGAGGAAGAGGAAGAGCAACCTGCTCGTCAACTACCACCAAGAAATGCAGTTGCACCACCACCACCTCCAAGACGAGCCACTCCCGAGGAGAAGCCAAAAGAAAAGGAAAATCCATGGGCCACCGCAGAATACGACTACGATGCCGCCGAAGATAACGAATTGACCTTTGCGGAAAACGATAAGATCATCAATATCGAATTTGTCGACGACGATTGGTGGTTAGGTGAACTGGAAAAAGACGGCTGTAAGGGTCTTTTCCCAAGTAACTATGTCTCTTTGGGAAACTAGAATCGCTCCTACGCCCCACCCCTTTATATCATTCTTACGTAAATGCTTACAGAGATGTTGAAGCTCTTGTATAGATACTTTCACGAGCCCTTTTTGAAGAAACCATATATTTTGTTTTCATTTTGTTTCCATTTACGACTGCTGTGTTTGTTTATTTTTCACAAGGCGTTCACACAGCGTTGTGAAGAACTCGAACATAAAACACAGGCTGAAACAAATGCTTTACACTGCATTCACATAACTCTAGTTCATGCTACTATCTGTGTTTTCAGTGTTGTTTCAGCATCTCCTCAGGTTTATACCAGTCATGTCTGGCCATAGCCACTTTCCCTAATAGCCGCTATTTTATGGACTCATCCAGTCCCTTTATAGATATGTTAGAGGTTAGTTTTAATCCATGGTCTCCCATCCAGATTAACAAAGGCGCAGAGAGCCCCGATGCATATATAAATTGGTTTCAATCCAGTGCAATGGAAGGTCTCCATGTCTCTCTCTTATGTTGTAAATTTTAATAGTATACAAAGTACATTACAAGAATCATCATCATCATCATCATCATCTACCTAATATGACCGTAATGAACTCGTTCGTGTCTTTGGGTTTGATATATTCAACAATGAATCTCTTAACAAGAGCCAATGCCCAAATTGTGCTTTACCAGAACAGTTCTGCAACGTCCATCTCTAATGCAGAAACGAGCTCCCTGACAGAGTTTTACGATACTTCGTCAACTTACGAATTGCCGTATTCCTCGTCGTCTGTGCGGTCTTCAATACAATCCGTCCCTGTGTCCAGCTCTTCCTCATTATTGGTGACATCAAGTTCCTCTGGAGTTACAAGTTCCACTACCTCATCGTCCATTTACACGGTTACTTCTTCACTGGTATCCTCCGATAGTCATCTTAGTTCCTCATACTTCGATGCATCTTCTGGGGTACCAACTTCGTCATTATCTGAGCCTGTTGTTTCATCTGCCATTTTCTCTTCTTCTGTGAGTACACCTGTTTCCTCTTCAATTGTACAATCTAATGACATCTCTCAATCGTTGTCTAGTTCATTGGAATCGTCAACCACTGTCTCGTCTTCTACTGATGCACTTTTGTCGAGCTCGTTGGGATCCTCATACATTGTGTTATCAAATAGTTGGTCAGCATCAAGTTCATTGGAACCTTCAACAATCATTCCATCTTCTACTGCTTCAACTTTGTCAAATTCAATGGAGTATTCAACGATTTCTTCGAAATCAAGAGAACTTAACACCATTTCATCTAGCACCACTTCTGCTTCAACGACTGTTTCTGATTCAACATCTCTAAGCGACTCAAAAAGTTACGGAGATACTACTATTTCATCGCTATCGGGTTTCTCTTCTTCAGCAAGTTCCATTCAAACTTCATCAGTACCTCAATCTGTGTTTTCAAGTGACTCTATGCTCAGTTCAACTGTCCAAAACACTACCAGTAGTCCTACGCTAAACGAAGTATATACTTCAAGTTCTATATCCACACATGCTGAGATCACTTCATCATCTTTAATACCGACATCGGAATTATCTAGTGTAAGTTCAATGAACGCCTCAGATTCAGTTGTTTCTGACTTTAGCACTTCCACACGTGCAGCAAGTGGCAACTCCCCGGCTTCAACTCTAGGCTCGACCACTCTGTACGATAGTTCAGAACAACCTTTATCATCGTTAACTGCTTCATCTATTTCGTCTACTGCTACAAGTGAATATTTATCTACATCAAGTCTGGATCAAACCACGGGGAGCGAAGCAGTCAATGCCACTTCCACTACTTCTATTTCAACTCCCACAACTCTCTCTACTGCCTCGGCGATCTCTGAGGATTCAGTTGATTTCACAGCGGTTAGCTCGGGAGGTTCTTTAACAAGTAACTCCACCACTCACGATTCCACAACTTCCATCACTGCCCCAGTTACAAGCGAAGCCACAAATCAGCAAGATGAATCAAGCTCTACGTCATGGTTGTCGCAAACAACATGGGTTGTTGTCAATACGACAAATACCCAAGGGTCTTCGACTACCACAACATCGCCAGCTTATGTTTCGACAGCCACCAAGACGATTGATGGGGTCATCACTGAGTATGTCACTTGGTGTCCATTAACAGCAATGAAATCCGAGACTTTCACAACTAGCCCTTCTGTTTCCAGCGGTGTGCAGTCTTCTTCATCTACTGTTGGTCCCGTTTCGACATCGGTGTCTGCACTTTCACGGACACACAACTCTACCATCAATGGCGCCTCAACTTCGATTACAAGCGAAGCCACTAATCAGCAAGATGAATCAAGCTCTACGTCATCGTTGTCGCAAACAACATGGGTTGTTGTCAATACGACAAATACCCAAGGGTCTTCGACTACCACAACATCGCCAGCTTATGTTTCGACAGCCACCAAGACGATTGATGGGGTCATCACTGAGTATGTCACTTGGTGTCCATTAACAGCAATGAAATCCGAGACTTTCACAACTAGCCCTTCTGTTTCCAGTGGTGTGCAGTCTTCTTCATTCACTATTGGTCCCGTTTCAACATCAGTGTCTTCAGTTTTACAAATGTCTAATTCTACATTCCCACAATCAACAGAGTCTAATCTCTTAGGAGCTACAAGCACTCGTCCCATAACTGAAACAAGCCAATATTTAGTGAACTCCAGTGAAGGTACATTCAGTGTTTCTGATTCTTTTAATTCCACGAACAATGATAAAGTTGCTTCTACTACGCACATAATTTCGCAATACGACAGCTATTCCTCATCGGTCAGTCCAAAATTAAAAACTAGTGCATCAAAGACATTTACACTTTCTACCGTCACAACAACGGTAAATGGTGCCGTCACTGAGTACACTACATGGTGCCCAGAATCAACAAGTATCGCTTACACTACCATTGTATCTTATAAAACGTTGGTTTTAAGCACTGAAGTTTGCTCTCATTCTGAGTGTACTCCAACCGTCATTACAAGTGTTACCGCGGCAAGCTCTACGGTACGAGTTTCATCAACTGCTAGCACGTTAGTGTTATCTGAAGGCTCCACCGGTACTCAAAGTTCTATCGACACTCAAAGCTCCACTGGTGCTCAAAGTTCTATCGACACTCAAAGCTCCACTGGTGCTCAAAGTTCCACTGGTACTCAAAGCTCCACTGGTGCTCAAAGTTCTACTGGTGCTCAAAGTTCTACTGGTACTCGAAGCTCCACTGGTGTTCAAAGTTCCACCGGTACTCAAAGTTCTATCGACACTCAAAGCTCCACTGGTGCTCAAAGTTCTACTGGTACTCAAAGTTCCACTGGTACTCAAATTTCCACTGGTGCTCAAAGTTCTACTGGTACTCAAAGCTCCACTGGTGCTCAAAGTTCTACTGGTTCTCAAAGCTCCACTGGTGTTCAAAGTTCTACTGGTACTCAAAACTCCACCGGTACTCAAAGCTCCACTGGTGCTCAAAGCTCCACTGGTGCTCAAAGTTCTACTGGTACTCAAAGTTCCACTGGTACTCAAAGTTCCACTGGTGCTCAAAGTTCTACTGGTACTCAAAGCTCCACTGGTGCTCAAAGTTCTACTGGTTCTCAAAGCTCCACTGGTGTTCAAAGTTCTACTGGTACTCAAAACTCCACCGGTACTCAAAGCTCCACTGGTGCTCAAAGTTCTACTGGTACTCAAAGCTCCACCGGTACTTTGAGCTCAACTATCCCCGCCTTGTCTACTGAAATGATTAACACTACTGTATCTTCACAAAAAACCATAATTATTAGTACAGAGATTTGTTCTCACTCTGAATGCACTCCCACCGTCATTACAAGCGTTTTTACAGCTACTCCTTCTACCGAGTACTCCTCATCGCCCTCACCTCTACAAACAAAAGGAGTAGATACAACGTTAACTTCCCATAAAACTATAATTCTAAGTACCGAAGTTTGCTCCAATTCGGTCTGTACACCAACAGTTCTTACATCCGTACAAACAGGAAGTATTCCTTCATCCTCTGTATCATCGCCAACAAGTTTATCATTAACATCCACCAAGAAAATTTCTTCTTTGGAAGACTTCTCTTCGAAGCTTACTTCACTCCCTAGTTCGCAAACTTCATCTTCAATGTTCACAACTTTCGAAAAAAGCTCTAAGGCATATACTTCTCACACATCCAGCGCTATAGGAACAAGTCCTTTAATTTCCCGTTCCTCTGAAGTTACATCTAAAAACGAGAAGTCGAGAAATACTATTTCATTATCCAGTACTGCTTCGAGCTCTTCTATTCCTTCTTCTTCAACATCCACTCAATATACGCTATCTACTGCTACTACAACCATCAGTGGCGTGAAAACTGTTTACACGACTTGGTGTCCATTGACGAGTGAATCTTCAATAGTCTCAACCACACAATCTTCTTGTAGTGGTGGCGATTGCGGTTTCTCGACAAGAACGTCTGAATCATCTTCAACATCCATTCAATATACGCTATCTACCGCTACTACAACCATTAGTGGCGTGAAGACTGTTTACACGACCTGGTGTCCATTGACAGGTAAGTCTACCGTAGCTGCTGCCACACAATCATCTTGTACCGGTGAGGACTGTGGACATTCTATTTCAACCACCGAAACTAGCAGCTCTTCAATTCCCACATCTACAACCACTACAACACCCAGATCTACTTTAAGACCTTCATCTAATAAAATTGAGGAAAGTACGTGCTCTGGTACTAACTGTAAACAAACCGAATCAGCCTCTACATCAACCTCATCAATCTCTTCAACCTCTACATCAACCTCATCAATCCAATCAACCTCTACATCAACCTCATCAACCCTATCAACCTCACCAACCCCATCAACCTCTACATCAACCTCTTCCTCGGCGGCTTCTACATCAACATCCACTTCTACATCAACCTCTTCAACAACACCCACTTCGACATTATCATCAAGTTTTACTCCATTATCTACTTCTACAACAACATCTGTGTCATCATCCCTTCCATCATCTATTCCTCCATCATCAGTTTCTACCTTTTCAACCATCAGCACTTTTGTTGCTTCGGAACCAACTAGTCTCACTGCCACACAAACATGTACGGAATCGCAATGTCAACCGGAAATATCTAGTGTTTGTAGCGGCTTCGACTGTAACCAACCATCGTCTACAATGAAGACGGCTACTACTTCTTCTCCAACCACGGTCACCAACACAATGACGTGTACTGAATCTAATTGTCAGACAACCGAATCTAGCAGCTGCGTGGGTTCTTCATGTAAAGCATCCGAAAGTCATGACACAAGTGCAACATCTTCGGAATGTAGTGGAGAAGGGTGCCAAACCTCCACTACAACCGAGCCTCGTTCTCAATACATTACCATGACATCTGTCGTTACTCCCAGCGCTGTAACCAAAACATCAACGAAAGTACATTCAACTGAATCGACCGTATCAATCACTACTGTTAAGCCAGTCACATATACATCAAGCGGTAACGAAGGTCAATTGGTTACTATAACAAGTTCCAGCCAAACTGTGATTCCGTCAGTAACTACAATAATAACGAGCACAAGAGTGGCTATTGTATCGACTCCAGAGCCAACAACCGTAACATATACGACCCAACAAGCTTCCTCGAGCGACATTGCTACTTCCCTTGTTGCTGCAGCATCATCAACTTGGATTACAACCCCTATTGTCAGTACGTATGCTGGTTCTGCGTCAAGATCTTCCTTCAGTAAGTTCTTTATGACAATGCTAATGGCGGCCTGCTTCATTTAGTGACTCTCAAAAAATTTTGTATATATATATATATATATATATATATATACGCACATTCAAAAGACATTATTTTTCATTTACCTTTAACAAAATCCGATGAAAGCTCAGTCATTGTTACTTCTTCTCCAGAGTCGTCATCATAATCGTATAATTCATTATCCTCCAGTTGGCATGACATCATTTTTCCTGAATTCAGTGAAATTTCAAATATCAGATTATCTGGATAGAATCTAATCAGCTCACACCCTCTACAATCAAGGCTTAATGGAACAAATGAATCTTCCTTCACCTTGGATAAACCGTGTTTCTTCCTTACTTCTTTAATCTTAGCCCATGCCTCGTCGCTCTGGTCAATTACGTATTCACTCTCAAAAATGACCACACTAACAGACAGCTCCTTGGAACAAAATTTGCATTTCATTAGGAAGGATGCAGTTCCCTTAGAAGACGGCATTGCATATTCTTCGAAGGAATTGATCATGATTTTAGAATCGTGTAATTCTCTGCAACTTGTACATTGTAAATCGAAAGTAAACTCTGCTCTTGATTCTTTGGTGTTTTCGATCGAGACTTTGGCCACGTTTTCTGAAAGCGTGGCTTTTGTAACTAGATATAATGGCATTGTTGGTCCCTCTGTTGTGTGTTGTCTATTGTTGTTGATACCTCTTTTGAATATTTTATTCATTCACATTTTTGCATTTATTCTTTTTTTCATTTACTTTTCAAAGTTTAAACTTTTGAGTAAAGTAACAATATTACCTCAGAGGAACTAAAAATGAAAAATTAGCAATGACAATTTTGAAAAGAAAATAAAAACTATCCTAAGCGCCCAAAAAGTCAACGACAGATATCGTGATTATGTTATTAGTTAAATATCTAGGTAAATATGTAGTATTCCACTAGTATTAAGTGAGACAACTGACGAGACCAGTGCTGGATAAAAACAATGAAATAAGAGTATCGTAAGAAACAATAAATTATAGAAATATGCGTATGTTAAAAAATAATAATCATTTTGGTAATGTAATAAATAGATAAATAAATAAGTAATTATAAAGACGCCTTTAATGGCCGTGCATTGCATTGAATAATTCAGTAAGTATGAATGCAACACAATCCATATGTACTAATCGAAAACTAAAACTCTGATGTCCCGATATAACGCATATAAAAGGGAACCAACTGGGAGTGCACACGACAGTTAAAAAGTGCAAGGGCACTACAACAAACCCAGAGTACAAGTTAATCGAGCAGCAGCTCTAAGAATCGGAGGAGTGAAATCTGATAAGGTTACCTTTGGACAACTATGAGGTTTAGCAAGGTGCTCCACCAGGTTCACTATTAACTAATCAATTGAAACATAAATAAAAGAGACAACCAATAAATAACCCTTGTCGATTCAGTCCTGAGAAGTGATGATGATTTTCACCAACCGAGAATAAACATGCCAAAGGCGGGGAAAGAGGGATCAAAATTAGGTGCACACATCTTCTTGAATGCGTTCTTTACCGCTTATGAACTATGTCTAGGCGAATATATTTGTATCCGTCAAGTTATTTCCCGAAGATAATCTGGCAAACAAAAAATGCATGGCCAAACCAATATGCTGATTATCTTCAAAATCAATCAGTTTGTGTTTCAAAGAAGCAAGACAAATAGCAAGATATACCATACTCTCTATTATCCAACTATGATAGCGCCGCGGACCAACTTTCCTTTTCCGGAAATAAACTTTTTTCGTTCCCAGTTCGGCTATTGTTTAAGGAGTAACATAAGTTATAATAACCCCAGTTTTTAAAGGAATAGTTGTCCAACCATTATCGTTAATTAAAGTAAAAAAAAAACCCGGCTGCTAACGTAAAAGATCGCTAAAAGCAAGCTTGCTGGCAGTTTGGCTATCCACATGACTCAACAAGAACCCCGTTCCCCCCCACAACGGTTATTAAAGGGGAGGAGTATGTCGCTCCCCAAAATATTTGCTCGTAATTTGAGATCTCTTCAAGGCAATACGCCCGCTGGCAATGCTGGAAATTACAGCTGCTCAAATTCCAATGCTAGCTCTGTGCCCACCAGCTCGAGCTCACAAACTAGTGTGACTTCTAGTGAAAACAAACATGATCTTCCAATACCCCCTTCCCCTAATGCGGAATGCAATGACAGCTGGCCGAGTGCTAAATTCAACAAGTTTAAATCAATGTTTCAATATAGCAGATCAAAAACTAATGGTATTCCATATGAACAGACCGCAGAAAAGGGTGCCCTTAAAGACGGTTATCAACTAAGGTCTTCTGCGGAACAACAGAAAATTTTCACCAATGGTGAGACCGATGCGACGCCTGCGCTTAACGATAAGATAGAATCGACGTCTTATGTTACCTCTGGCTGCTCTTCTCCGGATACGGACCTATTCAACTTTGACATGCCCACAGACTTGTCATCCTTCCACACTCCCACTTCCCCTAGCTTTATCGCGAAGGATAGTAGGAACTTGAGTAACGGTTCATTGAACGACATAAATGAAAACGAAGAGCTGCAGCACTTCCATAAAAACTTCAGTGAAAACTGCAATGTCTCTCCAATGGCTCACTCCTCCCTATCGAGCTCACCAACTGGCATACTGGGGGCGAATAAAGGAAGTAAAAGAGTCACAGAACCTAGGGACATTACACCACGTCTAAGAAGGGCTACTTCTGAACCTTTTAATACGGCCAAAGATGAACTAAAACGGGAGAGTTGCGTAGCTTTAAAGCAGCCTCCAAATCCGAGGGATGTCATAGAACCAAAAAGGTCTCGTCGTCTAAGAACCAAATCGTTCAGCAATAAATTTCAGGATATTACTGTGGAACCCCGGTCTTTTGAGAAAATCAAACTGCTAGGCCAAGGTGACGTAGGTAAAGTGTACCTAGTAAGAGAACTGGATACCAATCGAATCTTCGCCTTGAAAGTTCTAAGTAAGCATGAAATGATTAAAAGAAAAAAAATCAAACGTGTTCTTACGGAACAAGAAATCCTCGCTACAAGTGATCATCCATTTATTGTGACTTTATATCATTCTTTTCAAACTGAGGATTACTTGTATCTCTGTATGGAATACTGTATGGGAGGTGAATTTTTCAGAGCTTTGCAGACAAGAAAGAGTAAATGTATCACTGAAGAGGATTCCAAATTTTACGCTAGTGAAGTAGTGGCGGCCTTGGAATATTTGCACCTGCTGGGGTTTATATATAGAGATTTGAAACCCGAGAATATCTTGCTACATCAATCCGGTCATGTCATGCTTTCAGATTTTGATTTATCTATTCAAGCAACGGGATCGAAAAATCCTACTATGAGAGGCTCGACATATCTAGATACAAAGATCTGTTCAGACGGATTTAGAACCAATTCGTTTGTTGGTACTGAAGAGTATTTAGCACCAGAAGTAATTAGAGGCAATGGCCACACGGCCGCGGTAGATTGGTGGACGTTAGGAATATTAGTTTATGAGATGCTGTTTGGCTACACTCCATTCAAAGCAGACAATTCAAATGAAACCTTTTCTAACATCTTAACCATGGACGTTAAATTTCCACACGATAAAGAAGTTTCAAAACAGTGTAAAGATTTGATTAAAAAGTTACTAAAAAAAAATGAATCCAAAAGACTCGGCTCCAAGTTAGGTGCCACAGACATTAAAAGGCATCCATTTTTCAAAAAAGTTCAATGGTCGTTCTTAAGAAATCAAGACCCTCCTTTGATTCCTGCACTAAATGAAAATGGCTGTGAACTTCCTCTTATATTGACTACAAATAATAATTCCAAGAAAAATATAGTGAGTAAACAGGAAACCCAAATGTTTTGTGAAAAAGTTGCAAATGATGACGATATTGAAGAAACTGATCCATTCCATGATTTCAACTCAATGAGTTTAACAAAGAAAGATGGTAGCATTCTGACTTATTCGGAGGGTCATACCTATGGCAAAGTTTTATACAAAGCAAATTGTGCAAGGTCAAGAAATAATAGTAGCCCCCATAAAAGTTTCTTTAAAGACATGATGCCAGGACCTGTAAAGTGATAGGTAGAGAAAA
Source organism: Saccharomyces uvarum (assembly GCA_947243795.1). Classification (NCBI taxonomy): domain Eukaryota; kingdom Fungi; phylum Ascomycota; class Saccharomycetes; order Saccharomycetales; family Saccharomycetaceae; genus Saccharomyces; species Saccharomyces uvarum. The sequence continues at coordinate 273,100 of OX365930.1, forward strand.
AATCTTTACGACTGAACGACTGTATGATTTTTTTGTTGATCCTTATGACAAAATGTAACAAAGTATTAAAAAGTAAACAAATAAACAAACAAACAAACAAACAAACAAACACAGTAATCAATAAAAGAAGAAAAATAACTTTTTTTATTCTTCAGTACAAATGCATACATAAATACATATCACTCTCAATCAATGAATATCCAACGATAGCAATCTCGAAAGTTTTTCTATAGCCGTCATGCCGTCGTTCTTCAAAATGTTCTTTAAATGACTGAATAATTCGAGCTCTTCTCCATTGACAGCTTCTTTCTGCAATTCTTCAGAGATGTCAAACGCCCGATTGATGATATCTTTATCTAAGCGTGCCAATTTGGCTACATTCATCCCATAACTATTATAAGTTAATCCCTTTTTCAATTTATATAGAAAAATCACGCTCATCCAATTTTCACCAGGCTTTTGTTCTTCCACATAATCCATATGATAATTCCTTATCAACGAAGACTTGATTTCTCCTAACATGGGAAAATGGGTGGTGAATAATATCAAAGGACAATAATCCAGTTCAGCAAAATATTTTATTAATGCGTAAGATATGGCTATCCCATCATGTGTCCCGGTACCTCTTCCGACTTCATCTAATAATAGTAAAGATCGTTTATTGCAGTTTTTTAAAACGTGCAAAATGTCTAGCATTTCAACCTTGAATGTAGAATCACCATTTAAAATATCATCATGCGCACCAATTCTGGTTAATATGTTATCAAATATGCTTAGTCTTACTTCTTCCGCAGGAACAAATGAACCGACTTGTGCCATTATAGTTAGCAACGCCACCTGTCTAATATAGGATGATTTACCGCCCATATTTGGTCCCGTTATGATATTAATTTTACCATCTTCTTGGGACATCATGACATCATTTGGCACATAATTAACATCTAGTGACTCGATAATTGGGTTTCTTGCATTTTTTGCGAAAATCGCTTGTTGATCCTCCACAAAAGTTGGTCTGACGTAGTTTACATTACAGGACGTGGCTGCTAATGATAAAATGCAATCATATTGTCCCAAGCTTAGTATGATCCTACGAAGCTCTGCATACTCTGAGGTAATTTTGTTCAAGAATACTTTATATTGTAATTCAGATTCACGCATTAACATGTCCTTATAGTACTGCAACTGCTGAGTTAATTTTTGCGTTCTTGGAGTAGAAAATCTACTAACCATCTTAGTGTTATTAACCTTTATCCAATCATCAGGCAGATTTTTAGTTTGCGAGTTTTTCACTTCAATTAAGTAATCTACTTCATCCCTGAAGTTCAAATAAGGACGTTTAAGATATTTTCTTATTTCTACTAGTTCGTCCTTCAGTTGTGATCGTACAGATTCAGTGTCTCTTTGGATTTGTATTATACCTTCCGAATGGTCATAGTTGTTTAAATTGAAGAAGTCCATGATCTGCTTATCCGGATTTTTTTCCATTACTGCAGAAGCATTGATCATTGTGAGAAAATGAGGCAATTGAGTAGTAGAAAGTAGTTCATTCAATTCACTAAATAATCTGAAAAGTAAAGATGACTTCTTGAATATTCTTCCATCGGATGATTTGACTTGTCCTGAGAGATACGATTGATGCACCTTAAAGTGATCGACAAATGAACTTATTTGCTTTAAATAAAAATAAATCTCTTTTCTGGAAGTGGTACCGTACATTATACGATTCAAAGTCCTCAATAAATCAGGGGTATGATTTAACATTTGATTCAGTGATTCAAAAAAAATGTTATTATTGATTTCGGATGTGATACATTCAATGGCATCAAGTCGTTCTTCAATCTGGCCTACATCAATTAAAGGTTTGAGAACCCACTGTCTTAACAACCTGAACCCGAATGATGTCCTTGTATGATCCATTAACCAAAACAAGGAACCTTTGCCACCATCATGAGTAAAAATATCCAGGCTCTGCAAAGTATTTGGACCTAATAACATATGAATCTTTGATGCAAAAGCTGAATAAATGGAAGGAATCAACATCACCTGTTCATTATTATATTCAACCATATGCGAATACAATTTGGAAACAAGAAGTATGAGTGATGGAGAGAGTTTTACTTCTTCATTCATGATTTTTATTGAATGCACCACATCCTCTTCTAAATCTGGCGTATCCTTGCCAATTAAAGTGCATGAAATATCCTTAAATAGTTTCGATACGTGAGGTGGCAGATCCTCCGTATTTACTAATACTTCTACGGGCTGTAAGTACTTAATTCGTCCTTGTAGTTTTTCATCAGCATGATTAGGCTCTTCGAATTCATCGTATATAACTTCTCCGTTATTCAAATTAACAGAAACCAGAGAATATTTGGCCGTCTTTTCTTGATATACTTCACGGGATAGAGCCCATATGCTGCTAGTATCACCGAGAATACGCTTACCCCTAAGAACAAAATTGGAATTAACACCAAATGTAGCTTTGGTAAAAACGTTAGAAATGTTTCTCTCAAAAACACTGGATTTATTAGCGCCCGGATCATGCTTCTTGATGGCACTTGTTTCAGCTTGTTCCACCACTGCCACTTTTAGATTATGATGTACAAGTCTCTCCAAGTGAACATTTAATCTAACATCTGGGAAAGAACAATATGCAAACTGCCTATGGCTAGAATCCTGAGGGTTCGACTCATCGATAGACAATTTACCGGGTACTAACTTGATATGTAGTATCCTGCTAACAGCCACTGCATCCTCTGCAAAACATTTATACTTATAACCAACTCTAATGACAAGTACTTTGTCCATATGATGCATTTTCAGGCCCTTCACCTGTGTATCCAAGGGCGTGAGCTTTAGTGTGGGTTTATTTTTTGTTCTTTTCTTCACAATAATTTCTACATCATTATCGTAGTTTTCCTCGGATGGAGCATCATCATCTGCTCGTCTTTTCATAATTTTATTTAGTTTACCAGTAAATTCCTTAAATTCAGATGACGCCATAGTGCCATTTGTCTCCTTGTTATTTTGCCATTTTCTGAAAGATAAACTACCATCAACCACCGCTGTGCTTACAGCCGAAGACTCGTCCTCGGGTATATTCTCTTCATCACTGTCGAGACAGATGGATTCACTACCAGCATCATTTTCAATCGTTATTTCTTGTCCCAGGTTCCGTAACGGTTCTGCTGGGCTAGCTTTCTTGAAAAACCGGCTTATTGTGGGCTGTCCTGCCATTTGTATCCACAGACTCCAAGAAAACTGGCTTATTCACACCATAATTGACCATCATTGCGCTTATTAAGATGTAATTGGTGCTATTATCATTTCAATTATTCATCACTGGAAATTCACGTGATCGTGTTTCGCCGTTGAGAACGACAGGTACACGAAAAATTTTCTTTTTTTCGGTGGCAACAAAGCTCAAACCATCGAGTTCGAATAAGATAAACAGGGGCAAACCAGCAGGTTGGAATTAGATGGTTGGTAAGAAAGAACCAGTTGAAAAACATTACACAGGGACAATTGGTTACATGCTATCGGCTGCACACAGTGACTCTAACACAGCATCTAATTTTCGCACAACTAAGGAAAACCAGGCCGCTCAAATCCTCATTGCACAAATTAGTTTACTATTCACGACTCTCAAGAAGACCAATTTTGAATCCGTGGAAAGAGAAATCAGACATATCTTAGACAGATCGCCCGTAGATATTCACATAAAAGTTTGGGAACGATTATTAACCTTAAGCTCTCGGGACCTTTTACAAGTGGAAAACTTCTCACCTCAAGACAATTTACTGCATAGATTATTATTGGAATTTGCCAAGGATTTACCAAAGAAAAGCACAGATTATATTGAGCTTTTGGAACACGAAACTTTTGAAGATCAAGCATTTCAAAAACAAACAGGACTCACATTATCGCGTTTCATTGATTTATTTGACAAGTCTACTCATAAGGACATTATAGAATCACTTGACCATTCCTCTCAGATTAACAATTTAGAAACAATTAAAATGAATCATACTAATTATTTAAGAAATTTCTTCTTACAAACCACACCGGAAACATTGGAATCCAATTTACGCGACTTGTTGCATTCATTGGAAGGTGAAAGCTTAAATGATTTACTGGCTCTTTTACTATCGGAGATTCTTTCACCAGGATCTCAGAATTTACAGAATGACCCCACCCAGAGTTGGTTAACACCTCCAATAATCGTAGACGCCACTAAATGTGGTGAAGACATAGCAAGGTCTATCGATTCTGTGCAATCGAACCAAATAAATTGGAATCGCGTATTCAACCTAATGTCGACAAAATATTTTTTAAGCACCCCATTGAAGCCTACTACATCTTCTCTAAGTTGTTTATTTGCAGCATTACATGATGGCCCAG
>OX365930.1:282500-301324 GCA_947243795.1 Saccharomyces uvarum
AAGGAATTGCCCGAAGTTTTCTTTGACCCTGTAGTTGATTTGCATTCTTTGAAGAAACCAGTCGACAACTACTTACGTATTCCTTCCAATTCATTATTAAAAACCATTTTGAATTCAATTTACAGAGATACATATGATATGAAAAAGGGCGTTGGCTACGACTTTTTATCTGTCGATAGTAAATTGATCCGTGCTATTGTGTTACATGTAGGTATTGAAGCAGGGATAGAATATGAAAGGACGTCTTCAAACGCAGTATTTAATACGAAATCCTCCTATTATACTTTATTGTTTAACCTGATCCAAAACGGTACCATCGAATTAAAATACCAAATCTTACTAGTCATTGTCGAGCAGTTGAGATATCCAAACATTCACACCTATTGGTTTAGCTTTGTATTAATGAATATGTTTAAAAGTGAAGAATGGGATGACCAGAAGCTCGAAGTCCAAGAAATTATCTTGAGACACTTTCTGAAAAGAATCATTGTCAACAAGCCTCACACATGGGGTATTTCCGTCTTCTTCACCCAGTTGATCAACAATGATGACTTAAACCTTCTAGATCTGCCCTTTGTACAAAATGTTCCTGAAATAGAACTAATTTTACAACAATTAGTCAAATATTCAAAAAAATACACGAATTGCGAACAAGATATTGAATCTCTTACTCTCGATGGGAAACGAACTCCATTGCAATCCAACGCATAAAAGAAGAAGAAAAACTGCATTTACCTATACACAGTACTAATGATTTAAATAAATAATGCCTGTATAATACTATATCTCGGAAATAGATATTATTTGTAAAGAATAAACACTTCCATTTCTATTTACTGCTGTTACCGCTGCTGATTGTTGTTATTCTACTTCAAATAATATCTGTTACCCGTATATTGAAAACGATAATAACAATGAGCATCCAGAATTACATCAAAGAAGAATTATATTTACGAGATAGATGTGATGCGATTCTAACGTATTCAACTAGCTAGGTGCCTGAAATTCTAAAGAAAGAGTTTGTATATGGTATCATTAATCAAAGGGGCTAAGACACCCCTGACAAAGGAGAGTTTACCTACGTCCAAAAAACCTCCTAACACAGCATTTAGGCAGCAAAGACTTAAGGCATGGCAACCGATACTGACCCCTCAGAGTGTGCTCCCACTATTAATCCTTGTTGCTTGCATCTTTACTCCTATCGGGATTGGGCTAATTGTGAGCGCTACTAAGGTACAAGATTTGACAATTAACTATAGTCACTGTGATACAAAAGCCTCTGCAAATGCGTTTGCTGATATACCAAAGAAATACACTAAATACCATTTCAAAAATAAAGTTGAAAGTAAACCGCAATGGAGATTAGCTGAAGACGAGAGTGGCGAAAAGTCATGTGAACTTCAATTTGAGATTCCGAACGATATCAAGAAGCCTATTTTCATATATTATAAATTAACCAATTTTTATCAAAATCATCGTCGGTATGTTCAATCGTTTGATACTAAACAGATATTAGGGGAGGCTATCAAGCTAGATGATTTGGACACAAACTGTAGTCCCTTAAGGAGTATTGACAAAAAAGTAGTATATCCATGTGGGTTGATTGCTAACTCCATGTTCAATGACACATTCTCTCAAAAACTAAGTGGAGTGAATAATACAGGAGATTATAGTTTAACTAATAAGGATATATCATGGAGCATAGATCGCTATCGGTTCAAAACTACCAAATATAATGCTAGTGATATTGTTCCACCACCAAACTGGATGAAGAAGTATCCCGACGGGTATACTGATGATAATATTCCAGATATACACACCTGGGAAGAATTTCAAGTATGGATGAGGACTGCAGCTTTCCCAAAATTTTACAAGTTAGCATTAAAGAACGAATCTACTACCTTGCCGAATGGTACATACCAAATGAACATCGAACTGAATTATCCTATTTCATTGTTTGGCGGAAGTAAGTCGTTCGTTTTGACTACAAATGGTGCTATTGGTGGCAGAAACATGTCTCTTGGAGTGCTGTATTTGATCGTTGCAGGTCTTTGCGCTATATTTGGTATCGTATTTTTGGTTAAATTAATTTTCCAACCGAGAACGATGGGTGATCATGCTTATTTAAATTTCGATGACGAAGAAAATGAAGATTACGAAAATCTGCACGAAGAAAACTCCACCCTGAGAGAAATTATTTAGTAGGAGGTGAATTGACCTTCTTTTTTTCCCCGATGTTTATATACATTTGTTTATAAACAAGCATAACCCTGGTGTTTTTTGTTGTCTTTTCAATAAACGTCAACAAAAAACAAATACAGAGCATGCTTTTCACATTTAAAGGAGCCATAGAATAAAAAGTTTACAAAAATGTGCTCACTACCTGAGTAGGTAGTAAGAGCCTATTGAAAAAAAAATGAAGTATCATGCAATCGTTTATGGATATATGTAAAAATAAACTATGTAAAAATATGTTCCCTATAAAAATGATGCTCTTCTGGGACGTTTTCTTTTTCCCACAAATCCCGTTGGGACTTGAACCAGTCTGGTAATTCTGAATCACTAGGTATCCTTATTTTGACACTGTCTTTTACTCTTGCTTTATAATAACCATAATCTCCGTTTTCCTTTTTATTGAATGCTAATCTATATCTATGGCCAAAAATCCCAAGATCCGAAGACGTCTTCTTCAAATCATCTCTCAAGATTCCGCTAATCTGCAATACTTTATTATTTTTCACCTTGGTTTCGATTTGATTTATTAAGGTCAGAAGCCGCTGGGGGACTTCAGGCTCCTTGCAAAGGTCATCTTCATTGACCTTGATTAGTTTACCTGAATTGGCCTTGTACTCTATTGAGTGTGTTTTATTATTGTTTTCAAGGGACAACCTTTTAGCGTTTTTGTTGGTGTTGGTCTTGTTACACTTTTCTTGCTCTATGCTAATGCTGATTATTTCTAGAAAAGTTTCCGCGAAATAATTTCTATTTTTACCTGAAAATAGCCTGTATTCATTTATTATTGATGCGATATTCCATTTCTGAATTTTTCGAAGTATCCCTATAACTAACGCAGTCTTGTCCACCAATAAAACGCTGTAGTTATCTATATTCAATAATGTTTTGAATGTTCTTTTTAAGCATGTGCTCTTGATTAGCATTAAATCATCATTGTCAGACAAATGATAAGATACCTCGTCCCGAATTATAGGACCTGTACTAGAATTTTGGGATAGTTTTGAATTTTCTGTTTTCTTTTCATCCAGTAGTGACTGATTACTATTGTTGTTTGGATACAAATTGCCATTGGGTACTGAAGAACTCTTTACTGGAACTGCTGCTGCTGAGAAATCAGACATTCTCAAAACGATCCATTTGATAGATGACCTCGTGAAGAAATCCTTAAAGAATTTAGACGGCTCCTGACCTCCAATGAATATAACAGTCTTTAAATTTAGAGTTTCCAAAAAGGATAAATTTAACGTTTCCACTTTAGAGCACCTATATATCCCCTCTTCGGCTATACCAAAGTTGGCAGGAGGCACTAACATGTCGAATATAGTTTGTAGAAGAGCACTGGTGTACTGGGACTGTACTAGCTTACGATCAACAGTCTCTGCGCTTGGCTACTTTTTATTTCATGTACCTTTTTCTGCATAATCGCAAAGGATTTCGATTGAAAAGAGAGATCTCGCATATTATTACCCGGATGCTTTCGAATTGGGATATAACGTTCTCGCTCTGTCTTATTTGGGAAAAGTGAATATACCAAAGAAATGAATGTAAGATCTATAAAGCGACCTGCCGTTCTATTCAGTGCAAATTCCAAGGAAAGAAGCTTGAATAACAAGGTACAAGTATGAGGGCTAATGATGTAGAGGCAAAACATATCGGTGCTTAGTTTTACACAAGCAAATAATCTATGCCCTAAATATCATAAGTATTTGATTTATGAGTGTTCAACAGTAGAAGGTTTACAGCTGTTATAAGTTTTGTGCCTTATTTACGGTTGTTCTTCAGATCAAAACTTACAGCTAGAGCTCTTTTTTCACGACGAAGAACCGCAAAGTGATAGACTAATGTGTAATCTGCAACATAATCACGATAGATAACACAAAGCACCACTTTTGTAAATAGAAATCGAAGCCTTATACAAAAAGAGCATTTTATTGTGTTATTTCTCCTCAAAATTCAATCAAAATTATAGCCATACCTGCATTTAGGTTTCAGGTGTCCTCTTGTCTCTTTTCGCCCTTGTGTTGTTATATAACGTAAAGTTGCTAAAGGAGTATTTCTCTTCCTCTTTGCAACATTCGAACTACCATGCCGCATATTATGCATCTTCCGGAGATATCTACGTTATCAAAAAGAAGTTCTCAATCCTAGTATAGCACAATAAATGAGAAAAGAAAAGGTTTCTTTTCCGAATTACCAAATTCGATTTTTCGAACAAAAAGAGGAATAGATACATATTTTCATCTTCATGCTATTATATTTCTTTATCCGCGAATCGAATAAAGACAATAAAGCTTATATTGGAACACTATACCTTTAACGAGACCAACGGTACTCCGTATTTGATAATTGCACAAAAGCAATGTATAAAAAGGCACTCATACTCTGTATCTCGATAGTTTTAACTTCTTAGAACATTCGTTTAAAGCACCATCACTTCAGTTTGTAGGTCCTCCGCTAAATAGGATACTATGAGCCAGTTAGAGGTAGAAAGTTTCCATAAAACTTAGAAATGTTCTACCGTTGCCAAAACTGTCTTAGAATACAGGAACACCTTTTTGGATGATTCTGGTACCAGAACAAACGGTGTCTCGATTGCGTGGACATTATTTCCAAAATTCAATGCGCCAGACTATTACTTGTACTTCTGACACCATAGAACAGGAAATTGACGTTTTCTACAAGGTTCACACCCAAAATTAATGAATTATGCGGAACAAGGGTGCCCATTGCCACCACTGCTACTACCTCTTTTTGATTCTGATAATGCAATACTTCTAAACTCACCAAATGTATGTCGTGGAGCAGGAGAAGATTACCTAATAAACTACCATTTAAAGGGACGCCAAAAACACCATATCGCGTAGACAATATGTCTCACTTTTCCGAACTTTAAAATCAACAGTTGACAATAATTGTTTAGCTTTGTTTGAAAACCCAACAGGGAATATTATGTTCCAAGGGTTCAGGGCCTAGGGACGTACTTTTATAATTTAGAAATAATACAGAGCACTTTTCGCAGACTCTCTGGGGATAGCAATCTTTTCTAACCGCAGGTTTCAGGCATTTTCCCATTTACGATAAACCCCTAGTTTCCTTCGGGATTTGTTAACACTCAACAGTGCGTGGAACTTATACAAAACATTCATACACTACTTTTATTTTAAGACACTTTGTGTTGTTTCTTCGTTTTTACTATTTCCCGATAGTACTATAGTATAGCGTAAAGTATCTGAGCTGTGTGAATTTCTTGTCTTGCCATTTCTCTCGCCTTAAAGTTTAACCACGCCAGAAATTTAGGAAAAGAACCTAGCTAACCTCCTAATTTGGATATGTTTGTTGATTGTTGATTGTTGATTTTTTTTGTGTATTTGTTTGGCCTTAGATTTATCGCTTCTTCTGGCGAAAAAAAACAAAAAAAACCCGACCATATAACGTAAACACAGAAAAGAAAGTACAAAATATTTACAAGTTCAAGCAAAGAATGCTAATGATATCATAAACTTGCATTAGACCAAGTAGATTATTCCATATTTATGCACATAGCTCAATTGAACCCGTTTGCACTCAAAATGACAATTAGTCTCTAAGTCTAAATTCAGATAAATTTTATAAACTTACTCTTAATAATAGCCAGCATAGCCGCTATCTCCACCTGATTGTATAAAGAGCAATCTTCTCATTCAGTTCAGAGGAACTGTATCTAACAACAAAGAATACTACGGAAAATGTGTTGAAAAAAAGCCACATTAAGCTTCGTTAAGTAGAAGAATAGGCTAGCACTCTTGACAGCCAACTAACATAAAAAAACGTACCTATAACTGAAATTTTATACAAAAGCTAATAGGATGGCGCTACCCCAAAGAAGCTTGTAAGTTGAATTAAATGCGTATAGATTTAAGCCGCAAATATCATTAATATGTAGAATGAAAACAAAAAATAGACACCAACCAGTTATGTGAGACCTACTTAGAAGGAAAAGGATGTAGATAAATACCTTTATCCTATTTGGGTCTATAGGGCATATTTCGGATTTTTGATAACTGAGATATATCATGAGTTTACAATTACTGAATTGGTTATATGGCAACAACATTCTCTTTTGAGATACCACATATTTGAATGATGCATATATAATTACATTAAGAATCATTTAACAGAGTTCTTTGCAAGAGCCACTAATTGTCGTTTCATATATGAAACACACATAGCCTGTATATACAAATATCTCAATAGAAAGTACCAATAATCGGGAATGTTGAGACATATCGTACTGAAAGTCCTCCAATATGAATTATATAGAAGCTATTTTCAGACATTTACAAACTGAACGGCTTTTACGGAATTGGCAACCATCAGGAAAAATTTACTGTAGAATAGTTTCCCGCTTTCACCGTACACTGATAATGTCATTATATTTCTCCTCAATTAGTTCAGGTAAATTATCAGTAATCTAAAAATTCCAATATTTACATTTGAAATCTCGAGATACATAAATGTGTATATTAGTACTTAGTATTTCTCATCTACTTTTAAATCTACGAAATTTTATTAGCTTATTTATTTCCTTGCTTGCCGAAATTGAATACTTACAAAATCAAATATAGCTAAACTGACACCAACAAACTAAAACCCATATACCGCGCTCGAAATGTAAACAAAAAGTTTTCCTCAATTTCTCTAAAATATCAAACTGTACGAATTTCATCTCAAGTAGACATCTATTCGAAAGCACAAGAAACCAGGTTAGTCTAGTATACGCTCTGCATGCATAATACACAAGGAAATACTTATTTTTGGGATGGCATAGACCTGATTCATTCTTTCTACAATTGTTGATACGAATAGTCTTTGAAAACGTGCTCTCTGTTATGGAAAAGAAAAAATAGTAAACAAAAGTAAACAAATGTAAACAAATGTAAACAAAAGTTTACAAATTGGTCGTCTTGTTCAAGAAGGTAGGCCAGGACATTATCTATCAGTACAAACATCTTAGTAGTGTCTGAGGAGAGGGTTGATTGTTTATGTATTTTTGTTTATGTATATATATATATATATATATTCTACACAGATATATACATATTTGTTTTTCGGGCTCATTCTTTCTTCTTTGCCAGAGGCTCACCGCTCAAGAGGTCCGCTAATTCTGGAGCGATTGTTATTGTTTTTTCTTTTCTTCTTCTATTCGAAACCCAGTTTTTGATTTGAATGCGAGATAAACTGGTATTCTTCATTAGATTCTCTAGGCCCTTGGTATCTAGATATGGGTTCTCGATGTTCTTTGCAAACCAACTTTCTAGTATTCGGACATTTTCTTTTGTAAACCGGTGTCCTCTGTAAGGTTTAGTACTTTTGTTTATCATATCTTGAGTTACCACATTAAATACCAACCCATCCGCCGATTTATTTTTCTGTGTAAGTTGATAATTACTTCTATCGTTTTCTATGCTGCGCATTTCTTTGAGTAATACAGTAATGGTAGTAGTGAGTTGAGATGTTGTTTGCAACAACTTCTTCTCCTCATCACTAATCTTACGGTTTTTGTTGGCCCTAGATAAGAATCCTAATATATCCCTTAATTCAACTTCTTCTTCTGTTGTTACACTCTCTGGTAACTTAGGTAAATTACAGCAAATAGAAAAGAGCTTTTTATTATTAATTTTTGTAGATTCGGGAAAACTCTATAAAACTGACAACAGGAAAAGTGAAACAATACATCTCCTTGAACCAAAGAAAAGCAAGAAAGACAACATGGAAGATATTTGTAGTATAGCTGAAAACATAAACAGAGCTCTGTTTAAATTTTTAGGTACTGAGATTGATGAAATCAATCTCAATACTAATAATCTTTATAAAGTATGTTCAATCATTTAGAATCAAGTTTAAAACAACTACTAACAACAGTGTAGTTTATATTGGAAAGTAATTTAACAAAAGTGGAACAGCGTACTCTACAAAAGAATATTTCTAACAATAGGTTAGAAATATATCACGGCATCAAGAAAGAAAATAATCACAAAGGAAAGTCTTCAATATCACCTCAAGCACGGGCATTTCTAGAACAGGTTTTCAAGAGAAAGCAAAGTCTTAATTCCAAGGAAAAAGAAGAAGTAGCAAAGAAGTGTGGCATTACGCCACTTCAAGTAAGAGTTTGGGTATGTACAATGTGAATCAAGCCTAAATATTCTTTATACTAACAATTTGTAGTTCATAAATAAACGTATGAGATCTAAATAAATTCGTTTTCAATGATTAAAAATGCATATTCTCGGTTTTCTTTTAGCTTCAGCTTTCCGCAACAGTATAATTTTATAAACCCTGGTTTTGGTTTTGTAGAGTGGTTGACGAATAATTATGCTGAAGTACGTGGTGACGGATATTGGGAAGATGTGTTTGTACATTTGGCCTTATAGAGTGTGGTCGTGGCGGAGGTTGTTTATCTTTCGAGTACTGAATGTCGTCAGTATATCTATCCTATTTAAAAATCCCCATTCTCTTGCTCTTACTCTCAATGTTTGTTTATATAATCCTATTGGTATGTGTTTATATTTATACATGTACAACATATCATAGGTGAAAAAATGCACGGCTTATTAGTATCAGAGGATTCTTTCAAGAACACTAAAGTATTCAAATGGCTATTCCTATGTTTGAATATAGAATAAGCCTTCTGTTAGTGCATATTGAAAGTTGCTATTGAATATATACGACAAATATTAAACGTACATAGTGATGTTATATGTTATATTACTTGTAGCAATAAATTTTATTAGTCACATCTCAAACTCATTTGTCATTATTTTAAAGTAAACCGTATATTCTTAAACAAAAAATAGAACCTATACTATTATGACCTCAGTTGGCCTTTCCTGAGCAGATTGCATCATAAATTGAGATCTGTTTTCTTCCTCTTTAAGCATGTGCACCACACCGTTCACCGCTCACCGCCTTAAAAATTTGTGAAGAACTAATACGTATTTTGTAGAGTTCTTATCGGCTCAGGTGCATATTCTGGTACTTTCTACTTTTTAAGCCTAAGTGACAGCAAATGTTTGTCGCAGTGTCATTTTCATATGACGTAAAAAGAAACTTCACGGGCTAAGAGCCCGTTCAGCTTTTTCGCGCGAGATTTCCAGATAAATTGTACTGTATGCAGGCCGATAATTTCACCTTATTTTGAAAGCGGGTAATGCCATACTAATTATGGTCACACAAGTATTATAAAATCAGAACATGATCTTGGTGAACTGAGAATTGCGTGTTTCGATATTTCGTAGATACTTGAAATAGTGTAAACATCTAAAGCACATCATGGCTTGAAAGGAAATACGCCATGTACGGAATAAATTGAACGGTGTCTATTTTCTTCTTTTGCTTTCTCTTTTTAATGTTTCAAGTAGTAATGATGTCGTAGAGGTAAGAGAGCGCTTATATGAAGTTCTAAATACGTTCAATATCTACGATAAAAAAGCATATTCACCGCTGGTAGTTGACTTTGAAGAGAATTGTGATTTGGCCCACCATTGTTTGACACGGTTTGAATGATAAGAAGATCGCCTTGTCTAATGCATTGGCAATGGCTGGATGGGAGAAATGGCTTGACGATACGCTTGTAACATTGAGGAAGAAAGTCAATGAAGAACTTTTTAAGTATGAATGCAAGACTCTTTTGCTAGCGCTTGTGTTTCTGAGTGATTTTCCGCGGAATGTTGATCTTTGAATTGTATGGGTCTATTTTGGAATTTGGGCCGAACAAGGGTAATGCCATGCAGATATGGAAAAGGCACTACCATCAGCTATATACCTGTTGGATGAAAATACGCAAAACGACAGAAGTTTAGAGTATGGTGATGTACCAATTTCTATTATTGCAGGCTGGAAGGTATATGTATCATTATATTATGGGTCATTACTATGTGAGATAGGTTGTTATACATAGCCTGTAATGTTCTGATGATATTTTGATAAAACCAGGAAGGCATCCTAACTATGTGTATGATATGCTCGAAGCTCTGTTACATTCATTTAGAGTCTAGCAAAGTTTAAAAAAGGGGTGTAAAGTTATGATAGGTGCTCTGCGATGTAGTGTAATGCGAATGGTGTTGACGTATTGAAAACTCTAAGAGAGAATACTAGTCGATGGATGCAGGTCATGGTAACGAAGGGCAATAATGCTAGAAGGGTCTGAGAAATATGATTGTTATGTATGTATGGGGTAAAAATCTTGTATTGGAAGCATGTAGACGTATATAAATGTGATAATAGGGTATTTAGTACGTAGAGCATTGCTTTAATTCCAGATCTTGTCGCCTACTATCTCTTTCTGAGACCCATATTACCGAGAGAGTTGGGGAAACCTTGCTTCTAGCTTTCTATATCAGCAGGACGCAAACTCTCCAGTTCCGGTCATAATGGTACCGGTGTTGTAATAAAAAACCAATATAAAACAACGTAATATACCTTGACGGCGACAGAAGCCATAACAGCATCATAAGGCTGTTCTAAAGACAAAAAGTAGACATTTTGAAAGTATTAATGGTTTGTAATGGTGCGCCGAACTTCCCCGAAGACTGAAATCACGAGATTCTATTGCTATTATTGACCTTTGAAATTGGATGATAGTTTTGGGGATTTTATTATTTCTTACGTTATAATATCACGTGTATAGAATATACTAGATAATACCCTCATGGATTTAGGAATCCACTAAATAGAATTTTGCATAGTACTATAAATGATTCTGTATTTCCATTCATCGATCCTATTACAATATCAATCCTTGCGCTTCAGTTTCCATTGATTTTGGTGACAGTTTGAATCTTGTCTTACTGGTCTTGAAATTCACGTCATCATTAATCACCGTATACAACAGTAACAGAGGGACAACAGTTAAATCTTGTTCCAAGAGCTATCAGCCAAGAGCAAGGTGAGAAAAAGGTATTCACATAATAGAGGGGTTCAAGCTCATATTCATTCCTCTAGTAATGCTTTGGCATGCTTCACATAGCAAGTATTAGCTACAAAGTGCAACATGGACATTTGTTCTCAAATGAGCAAACGTTTTTACAAGAAAGACATATTTACGTCCAACCACTCTTTTTTTACTAGGGCTGGCATTTTCATATGTTTTGTGTTGTGTATCCGGTAACTATAAAGATTAGGAGCTTCCTGAATCCACCAAGGGGGAGGGGGAAGTCTTGGAGAACTTCCCCATGCCATCCGACTATTTTCTTTTCTTGCATCTGTTGAAAAGTAGCGTATGCATTAAAAACAAACTCTGCATGCGTATATGCATCCATGATGCACATTCGTCCTTCGTGCCTATCGCATTAGATGCAATCCACGGTATAGTTAATTTACCTTCTCCTGCGGTGATATCACAGCGGACAAAAAAATATTTATTATCATTAAAAGAGACACCCTAAAAAGCCAGGCCTTTTAGAGGCCTGGCCTCTCCAACGCGGGGTGCTAACCCCTCTGAACAGCAAAAAGCGCGTCGCTTGAGTACTAAAAAGGGATATTTCGCTCTTTCGGGACGACCCTTATTTTTCGCAACGCCCGAAAAAGAGGAATGGCTCTTTAAACTTTCCTCGCTCATTTCGGCGCGCGCGGCCCGTTCTGAGCCGAAATTTCTCGGCATTTCCAAATTAGGAATAAGTAAATATTATTATGAACGACGATTAGAGTACTTGCCCCCAATGTCCCGTTCCTGTTTTTAGCCTTTTCGGGGTTGAATATCGCTTGAGATAAACGGAAATTAAGTTAATGACTATCCAATTTCATGAAGGATGTACCTCGTCAACTTGCTGTGGCTTTTGCCTCCGGTAGGGTGGGATAGTGTTCGGCGCGTTTTGTATGCTGCATAAGGGGTTCTGCTGCTATTTGTCGTGAGATGTCTCACTTCCTGGTCAACAACCTTTACTCCCTTTGCTTACAGTTTCGCACCCTGTTGCCCCTCGAGGAGCACTTCTGTGCGCTTGGACTTGCATATAGATTCGAAGAAACACCCGTACGAAAAATTGTCGTAGCTTGAGGATCGTCATTGTAGTTCTGTATTTGGTAGTTGTGTATTTTGAAATTGTGTATTTTGAAATTGTGTATTTTGAAGAAGAAAAATACATATAAGAGGCCTTTCATTTGTTAAATTCTTAGAGTTCACTAGTTCAATCATTTCTTGTCTATACTTGTCTCTCATAAAACCTTCAACAACAAATCTTCGTCGTTGTTAACTTTTTGGTAAGATCTCACCTATTTTAAAAGAGATGTTCAGTCGCTTAAATAAGCTTCAAACCGCCTTAGTTTTGGCCCTTTACTCTCAAAGTGCATTGGGTCAAGTCTATAGCAACAGTACTTCGCTTTCGAGCAACACCTCTTCGACCGTTGTTCCATCAACTTCGTCTGGTTCCGTTTCGATTAGTAGTTCAATCACTTCGTCTGGTTCTGATGTCTCGAGCTCTATAACTGGGTCAACCTCATCTGGTTCCGGTGTCTCAAGCACTGCCTCTTCATCTGGTTCAGGTGTCTCGAGCTCAGTCTCTTCATCTGGTTCAGGTGTCTCGAGCTCAGTCTCTTCATCTGGTTCTGGTGTCCCAAGCTCAGCCTCTTCATCTGGTTCAGGTGTCTCGAGCTCAGTCTCTGCATCTGGTTCAGGTGTCTCGAGCTCAGTCTCTGCATCTGGTTCAGGTGTCTCGAGCTCAGTCTCTTCATCCGGGTCTGGTGTCCCAAGCTCAGCCTCTTCATCTGGTTCTGGTGTCCCAAGCTCAGCCTCTTCATCTGGTTCAGGTGTCTCGAGCTCAGTCTCTTCATCTGGTTCAGGTGTCCCAAGCTCAGTCTCTTCATCCGGGTCTGGTGTGCCAAGCTCAGTCTCTTCATCCGGGTCTGGTGTCCCAAGCTCAGCCTCTTCATCTGGTTCAGGTGTCTCGAGCTCAGCCTCTTCATCCGGGTCTGGTTCTGGTTCCTCCGGTGTTTCAAGCACTATCACTCAATCTACTCCAACCGGAACCGGTGCCTCAAGCACTATCACTTCATTCTCCTCTTTTGGGACAGGAACTACAGCCTCTGGTTCAGGTTCACTTTCTTCCAACGACGGTACTATATATTTACCAGCCACAACAATTTCTGGTGATGTCACACTTACAGGTGACGTATTTGCAACAGATGCAGTTGAAATCGCCGCTGGCGGCAAACTAACCCTTCTTGATGGTGACAAATACGGATTCTCAGGCGACCTGAGAGTTTTCGGTGGTTTGTTCGTGGCAAAGTCAAAGGCAACTTACTTAGGTTCCAATTTCGACATCTCAGGCCCACTTTTCGAAGTCTCTGGTGAATTCAATGCTCAAGAACCAGCTGCTACTTCTGCATCCGTCTACTCTTTCACACCTGGCTCTTTTGATAACAGCGGTGACATTTCTTTATCTCTATCCGCATCTAGTAAGGGTGAGGTTACTTTCTCTCCATATTCCAACACAGGTACCTTCTCTTTCTCGAACGCTATCCTAAACGGTGGTTCTGTATCCGGTCTACAACGTAGAGCTGATACTACAGGATCCACAAATAACGGTGAAATAGACTTAGACAATGGAAGTACTTACGTCGTTGTCGAGCCTGTTTCCGGAAAGGGTACAATTAATATCATCTCTGGTAACCTTTACTTGCACTACCCAGACACTTTCACCGGTCAAACTGTTGACTTCAAGGGAGAAGGTGTTCTCGCCGTTGACCCAACCGACTCCAACACTACCCCTATTCCTGTTGTTGGCTACACTGGTGACAACCAAATTGCCATTACCCAAGACGTCACCGTCTCCTATGACAGCGCCACTGGTGTTTTGACTGCAACCAAGGGTAACGCTGATTTCGCTTTCGCTATCGGTACCGGCTTCTCTAGTTCTGGCTTCAGTGTCTCCGAAGGAACTTTCGCAGGTGCCTCTGCTTTCTTCCTAAACTACGGTGGAGCTGTCCCTTCTAGTTCTGTTTCATCATCCGTTTCGTCCACATCATCCGTTTCGTCCACATCTGGCGCTTCGTCCACATCTGGCGCTTCGTCCACATCTGGCGCTTCGTCCACTCCTTCCGGTTCAGTTACCTACTCTGGTTCAACTTCAGAGACGGCATCTGTTTACACCACGACATTGACCTCCGGTGAAGTTACAAGCACAGTCATAGTTTCCTGTTCAGAAACAACTGACGCTAGTGGTCACATCTACACTGTTACAACAACCGTTCCATGTTCTACAACCACCGCTACAATCACTTCTTGTGATAACAATGGATGCCATGTTGTTACAACAACCGCTACTGGTGTCACTGCAACAACTACTTCTCCAAAATCATACACCACTTTTACTATTACTAGCTGTGAGGAAAATGACTGTACTGTTAAGACTGTCACCTCCGAGGCCCCTAAGGAAACTTCAGCCACCACTGCTACTTACACTGTTACCAGCTGTGATGATAATGGTTGTGCTGTCAAGACTGTCACCTCCGCAGCTCCTAAAGGAACTTTAATCACCACTGTTGTGACCTCTGCCGGTCCTAATGGAAATTCAGTCACCACTGTTGTGACCTCTGTCGCTGCTAATGGAAATCCAGTCGCCACTGTTGCCACCTCTGGCGCTGCTAATGGAAATCCAGCCGCCACTGTTGCCACCTCTGGCGCTGCTAATGGAAATTCAGTCGCCACTGTTGCCACCTCTGGCGCTCCTAACGGAAATTCAGCCACCACTGTTACCTCTGGCGCTCCTAAAGTGACTTCAGCCACCACTGCTGGTTCTGAAGTATCTAGTTCAATCATCAAGTATGGATCTTCCGCTTCTAGTACCCTCACTGGTGTCGTTGTCCAATCTGAAGGTATTGCCGCTGGTTTGAAAACCAATGCTTTGAGTGCTTTGGTCGGCGTTTTCATTTTTGCCTTATTTTAATTGAGTCAGTTGTACTCCTTCAATATATATGTATTTTCTTCTTCTACACTTTGTGTATACGTTCATGTAGTTTTAGCCTAAGCTAAAGAATACCCTACTTTTTTTTTAAATACGTTTTTGACAAACATTTCGACTATGGGAAGCCACAAACTCTATCTTGAGTTGTGTAGATTAGGCATTCTGCCCTTTTATGAGACGATTCGACCTATTAGCAAAATCTGCAAAATCTGCCGATAAAGTAAAGAAGCGGTCAAGTTTTTTTGAAGAAGAGGCCCCTTTTTCTCAGAAAACGAGCAGGTTGAATATAGTCACATGACAGTCACATGATCATGTCGGAGCGCGCTGCCCGAGAAAATGCGTTCAGCCGCACATGCAAGGTACGTCAGCTGGGCGGCTAAGTAAGTGGTAATAATAAGAGAAGCTAAGATGAGTGAGGCGAACGATGGGTGTATGCGGTAGCTCAATGTCCTGTGGGTCTGTATTCATGTCATCGGGGCATAAGAGCATGGATTGTAAGATGATATGAAGAGTGGTTGTAGCTATGTTATATTATGTATATGGTAGTAATGATATGATGTGATAGTGTAAGAAAAGGAGTTAAGAGGTGGAAATTGTCAGAGGGTTGAGTATATCGGTGATGGAAGGTGGTGTAGATATTGTAGCCTCCGTGCGGGATGCGTGTGAGTGTGCCAATTCAATATTTTACGTGATATTCCGAGAGAGCTGTGGTGATGATATTTCTATGCATCCGTGTGAGTATGCGATTCAATAATTATGGGAGTGGTAAGACGGTATGAGAAGAAGTAAGGCATGATGTAGAAAGTTCCAGTAGAGTTGTACTGGTGATGTGTTGACATCTGTTGAGATACGTGCAGGTTATATTCTAAGATTGGTAGAGTAATGCTGTGATGCGTTAAGATGGTTAAGATATTATATGGTATATATGGTATGATATGTTGATGATATTATATTGCAATGAGTTGTATTATGTGGTGGTATTGTAATATGGTGGTAAGTATAAGGATATATAGAGAGTGCTGGTATATGATATAACATCTTAGCGTCCGTAGGGGTGTGCGAATTCAATATAATATAGGAGTAGTCAGGATAATATAGTATATAGATATTATGGAGAGGATGGTAGGTATATGGTATGTCATGAGAATATATTTAGCCTCCGTGTGAGTATGCGGTGGTATTAGAATACAGAGAGAGTGATGGTATATGGTATGTGATGTGGTTGTAGAGTTATGATATTATGGGGAGAGAGATGGTATGTGATAGGAGGTATATAGTATGGTATGTCATGATAATTTATTTAGCGTCCGTATGATTATGCGGTGGTATTAGAATATTGAGAGAGTGATGGTATGATATACATGGAGAGAGATGGTAGGTATATGGGTGATATATGATGTTGAGAAAGTGAGGATATACGGTGGTAGTAGAATATATAGAGAGTGACGGTATATGATATATCGAGAGCGGTTGAATGGCTTGCTGGTATGAAATTGAGATATGTGGTGGTAATAGGAATCAGGATATAGTATGCTATATAGTATGTGATATAGTATGGGGATGAGCGATGGTATGATATTCTATTGAGAGTGGTTAGGGTGATGAATTATGGTATACGATGTTGAGATATGTGGTGGTGGATAGACGGGTGATATGTATTGTAGTGGTGGTATGGGTGTGATGAAGGTATGTGATATATGATGGTATGAGAGCAAATGTGAGAATATTGAGATGTTTAAAGCGGATATATGATGTAGAGTATCGTATTTAGTGGGGGGCAGAGTTTGGTGGTCGGGCGATGGATCGAATGTGAAAATGTCCAGGGTGTTAAGTGCTGAGGTTCGTGCCGTATATGGTGATAATGTGGTGGTATGGTAGAGAAAGAGCTGGGAAAGGGCGATGATAGATTGTTAGGTGGTATTTGAGGTGGAGTGGGTAGTTTAGGTATATAAATGATAGTTGGAGTGGGGCTAAGAAATAATGATTTATAGTTGGGTATGTATATTGGGTAAAAGGGTAGAAATTGTGAGAAAATATAAAAATATAGAATGTGAGAGTGGGAAGTTTAAGAATTATAGTAGTGTTGTATGTGATTTGGATTATATTTAGCGTCCGTGTGAGTATGTGGTGGTATTATAATATGAAAGTGAGGGTATTGTAGAATGGTAGATGGTATAATGTGCAGGTATTAGGATATAGAGAGAACATATGGTATATAGTATGATAGTATGGGGGAGTTATGGAGAGTGATGATAAGTTGATAGTAGATGGGTATTGGGGTAGGATATGTGGTGGTATTATATTTTAGCGTCCGTAGGAGTGCGCGTATCAATTATAGCAGAAGTAGTCAGGATAATATAGTATGACGATATTATGAAGTGAGTGGTGGTGTGGTATGGTATTATGATATATGGTATGGGATGTAGGAAGAGAGTGATGATAAGTGGTGATATGGTATTATTATATGGAGGGGTGTGGTGTTTAGGATTATTTGTTTAGGATTCGATATGCATGTTAGCGTCCGTAGGAGTATGTGGTGGTATTATAATATATAGGGAGTGATAATATGGTATATATGGAGAGAGACGATATTATGATATATGGTATGAGATATTGAGAGTGGTTAGGGTGAATTATGGAGGAGTGTGATTACGTTGATTTGTTTACGTTTGGATATGTATGTTTCGATGTATTTATTTGTTTACGTTTGGACGGTTGGGGAGTAGTGGTTAGGGTAGTGTTATATGGTATTACATTTAGCGTCCGTAGGAGTATGTGATGGTATATGATATTGAAGTATGGTATATGATATTGGGAGTCATAGTATATGGTGTTGAGAATAGTGGTGGAAGGTAGATGGGTGATATATAATGCATGGTATATGATATTGTGGAGGGATGTGGTGTATACGTTTGTGTGTTTAGGTTGATTTGTTTAGGTTGATTTGTTTAGGTTGATTTGTTTACGTTTGAATGTGTATGTTTATATATATGTTTCGATAGTTGGAGATATTATGGAGATATTGAGGTAGGGTAATGGTGTATGATATTGAGAATGGTCAGGGTATATAGGTAGGGAGATGGTGTGTGATAGTAAGTTGGTTGGTTGGTTGGTATGGAGGGTAATAGTATAGAGGGTGAGGATTGTGCTGATATATGGTGATGCACATGGTATTGGAGTTGTAGATGAGAGGGTAATGATATTGGAGATGGAGGTGTTACCCAGATGGTATGTATGATATATGTGGTAGTGGTAGTGTGGTATGTAGACATGTCGTATGGAAGAGTTAGGGAGGCCAATATAGTATTCGAGGGGTGGGGATTCGATGTGGAGGGATAAACTGAAAGAAATGTGGTGGGAAGGTGTGAATGTACCAGGGTGTTAAGTGGTGAGGTTCGTGTGGTGTGTGTGTGTGGGTGTGGTGTGGGTGTGGGTGTGGTGTGTGGGGTGTGGTGTGGTGTGGGTGTGGGTGTGGTGTGGTGTGTGGTGTGGGTGTGGGTGTGGGGTGGTGTGGTGGTGTGTGGGTGTGTGGGGTGTGGTGTGTGGGTGTGTGGGTGGTGGTGGGTGTGGGTGTGGTGGTGTGGTGTGGTGGTGTGGTGTGTGTGTGGGTGTGGGTGTGGTGGGTGTGGTGTTGGGGTGTTGTGTGGTTTGGTG